>SJYV01021052.1:223497-259555 GCA_006410875.1 Neotragus pygmaeus | reverse complement strand
GGGGAGCCTGGTGGGCTGCCGTCTATGGGGTCGCACAGAGTCGGACACGACTGAGCGACTCAGCAGCAGCCGCAGCAGTGTGTGTATGTCACTGCTACTCTCTCAGTTCATCCCACCCTCCCTTCCCCTGTTGGGCCCACAAGTCCATTTTCTTCCTCTGTGTCTCCGCTCATACCCTGCAAATAGGTTCATCAGTACCATTTTTCTAGCTTCCACATATATATTTCCTTCTAATGCCCACATCAAAACTTGACACGATTATCTGGATAATGGCTTGTGGGCTCCATGAGCGCAGTTATGGGAGCTTCTGTGGTCGTCCCTGAATCCTCCGTCTTTGCTTCGCACAGTACTATGCACATAGTAGGAGCAGGATGCCTCTTTGTTTAATGGCTGTCTGAACAAACTGAAACTGGTCACACACACAGTAAAGAGCTCTGATACGGGTCTGAAAAGGATAGAATGTGAGTGTGATGTTTAGTTACACTGGAGTACATTCTTGCTTCTGGAAAGGAGATTTCCATTCTACTTTAAGCGTCCTGAAGTGCATCTAGCCACATTGCCACCTTTCAGAAGCTAAGTTACTCTTGGACCACAAGCACAGTTCCAAATGTAGAGACATTCCCAGTGACTGAAGGAACACCCAAGAAAGTCAGAGAGACTTTCTCAAAATGGACCAGATTTATAGGGTGAGAAGAGACACGTGAATCTAGGCCAGAGGCCAAGGTTCCTCATTTATTCTGTCTTTGGCATGTAACGACCTTAAGATATAAAAGCAACTGGCTTCTGCATTCCTTCCCTTGAAAGCCACTTAGCCCAGAAAACTCCCTTCCCAACCATCTACTACACTGCCCTGGTGTGTCTGGTTGCTTCAGGCGTAGGTCAGTTCCTCGGTGGCTTAGAAGGAGCACAGGCATTGCAAGAGGCTTCACTGTCCAGCTCTGCTACTTTCAAGCTCTGTGGCCCAGATCGGGTCCCTGTTCCTCCCCTTGGCTGTAAAATGAAGGGGTGGGGCCCTCTGATGTCCAATCACAATGATGATTGAATGTCTGGAAGATTGGAACCCGAGTCCTCAAGTGCAAGACTCAGCTCAGCCACTCTACTTCCTGGCGATGATTTGGGCTTCCCTGGCGGCTCAGATGGTAAAGAATCAGCCTGTGATGCAGGAGACCCAAGTGTGATCCCTGGTTTGGGAAGATCCCTGGGAGAAGGGGATGGCTACCCACCCCAGGATTCTTGCCTGGAGAACGCTGTGTCTTACCCACAGGCAAATTCATTGTCTTGTTAGAGGAGGGACTCGCCCTTCTGCCGGAAAGCACGTCTCCCTTTGGACCCTGAAATCAGCTAGACTGTGACTCCCCACCAAACTGTGAGCTTGCTGAGGGCAGGGCTGCGTTGCGTGCGCTCTGTTTCTGTGGTGTGTGGCGCACAGCGGATGCTCTCTGCATGTTAGGGAAGGAGTGAAACGCCATCTCTGTGCCAGGCACCCAAGTGGGCATTGGCGACTGCCTGTCCATGCATGTCCTCTAGATGGCAAACTCAGCTCAATTTTGGACAGGCGTCGGAGCCTCTGCTGGGCCGATGCCCTGGTGTGGAATACTTTATTGGAAATCCAGTTTCATTCAGTGCTTAAGGGATCCTCAGAAGGCTGCAGGACTCCTGGAAAGTCCAGCCAGGCAGGATGAATCTCCCTTCTCCTCCAGGGAGATAGTGGGTGTGAGTGTGTCATCTCCCCTCTTTCACCAGCGTTTTCTGAACAGAGGAAACGGCCCCTCGAGGCGGAGAAGACCGGGAAGGAGCTGACCTTTCTTCACAGGCATTGCTGAGTGGCTTCACGTGTGTTTTCCCATCTAATTCTCGCAGTGACCCTGCGATCCGAGTAGTGAGTGTTGTTATTTCCCATTTATAAATGACGGCACAGAGACTTGGAGACATTAAATCATCTCATCACAGTAGCTTTTTTAGAAGGGCAGGATTGCTAAATTATGTCCCAACATCTCACCCACTACTACCTGCCGCCCTTGTTTAACTCAGGCAAGAAAAGGTTGACAATCAAGGGCAGGGAAACAGAAATACGGTAGCTTTAATGAACTATTTAGATGTAAAAGAAGATAGTAAGAGCTATCAGTTCTAGACAGTGATATCTACTTTAGTTTGAGAAGATGACCAGTACCCCAGGTCTTGGCCAGGCAGGGTTTTTTTTAATGTGTCTGTGGATTTCTGTCATAGCTTCCAGGGAGTTCATTTTTAAAATTGTTTAAACATTTATTTACTTTTAATTGGAGGATAATTGCTTTACAGTATTGTGTTGGTTTCTGCCATACACCAACATGAGTCAGCCATAGGTATGCGTGTGTCTCCTCCCTCTTGAACTTCCCTCCCAGCTCCCTCTCCATGCCACCCCTCTAGGTTGTCACAGAGCCCTGGATTTGAGCTCCCTGCATCGTATAGCAAGTTGCCACTGGCTATCTCTTTTGCATATGGTAAAGCGCATGTTTCCCTCCTCCTTTCTCGCCTTTTTTTCTTTCTTTCTTTATTTTTTTTTTACTTTACAATACTGTATTGGTTTTGCTATACATTGACATGAATCTGCCACAGGTGTACATGAGTTCCCAATCCTGAACCCCACTCCCATCCTTTTCTCACTTTTCCTACTTCCATCCTCTCCTTCCCCAGCTGCACCTGCAAGTCTATTCACATCCGCGTCTCCATCGTTGCAGGGATCCCTTTTTAAAGGGCTGCCGCCACTGCTGAGTCGCTTCAGTTGTGGCCCACTCTGTGCGACCTCATAGACGACAGCCCACCAGGCTCCCCTGTCCCTGGGATTCTCCAGGCAAGAACACTGGAGTGGGTTGCCATTTCCTTCTCCAATGCATGAAAGTGAAAAGTGAAAGTGAAGTCTCTCAGTCGTGTCCGACTCTTAGTGACCCCATGGACGGCAGCCTACCAGGCTCCTCTGTCCATGGGATTTTCCAGGCAAGAGTACTCGAGTGGGGTGCCATTGTCTTCTCCATTTAAAGGCCTGTCAACTGCCAAAGTTCTAGGTGCTTCTGGTACCAGGAACTCTTGCCTGAAAGGAGGCTCATTTCCTCCAAAGATAGATCTCTAATTCTCTCTCTTTCTCATGCTTTGGAAATGGAGGAGGCTTTGGGGAGAAAGGTGAATGGGAAAATTTATTTCTCACTTGTGTTACGGATATCAGTTGAGCTCCCATTATGGTCTGCACGGTGTCTTGTCAGGCATAACCCTCACAAGGTTGAAGCACGCGGAAGACCTACCTTAGTGAAAGAAGACATTAAGACATGAGAAAAAAATAATTACAATATAAGCTAGAAAACACCAAGGGTCTTGATTATGTTTCTGAGTTTGGGAGGAATTCTGGATTCTCAGTGGACTCTGGGAAGGCTTCAGAGTAGAGGTGATATTGGAGTCGGGCCTTGAAGACTGCATAGTCTAAGGGCAGTCAGTGCTTACTTGAAGGATACAAAGAGAAGTAGTGGCATGTGAAAGCCAAGAAAGTTTAAAAACCAACATGTACAGATGGGGACCAATGGGTCCTGTAATCCCCCATGGTAGACAATGAGGAGTTACAGTCAGGGAAGAGAGACTCAGATTGGAGAGGTCTTATACATCACGTTCATTTTCCACTGTGATTATTTTTCTGTTTTTCCTTTTTCTGTAAAGTCTTGCTTTATACAGTTAATAAGTTGTATGCAAATTTGGAATTACTACATCTAGCAAGTTGACCTTATATCATAAAATATGTCTCCTTATCTTTAATAATGCTTCTAATAATAACCTTAGTGTTTCTATTGATTGATGTCAGTATAACTACACCAGAGTTCTTTGGTGAGTTTTTGCAGAGTTCATCTTGTAAAACCATTTGAATTTCAACATTTCTGTGTCCTTGTATTTAAGGACAACTCTTAACAGCAAACTGGTTTTCTTTTTTTTTCTGAGTGTGACAGTGTGGGTCTTTCAATGAAAGAATTTAGTCCATTAGCATCAAGTATAGTTACTTGTGTTTATGCTTTTAAATCTTTTTATTTGATTCACTTATATTTACCTTTTTTCTTTCATGCTTGCTTAGGAATATGCAAATATTTCTAAATTCTATAGAATTACTGTTTAACATAAATTAATATTGTTATCACCTTCCCAACAATGCTGGAGTTTTGAGCACTTTATTTTTTGTTGCTTTTTAAGTGGTTTATATTTTTTGTAGCTTTACATGTATTTTTAAGCCCATAAAATTTTAATTTTTTGTGTGGTCTGTATTCATTTAGTTTTGCCAACATACTTGCCNGCTGGAGTTTTGAGCACTTTATTTTTTGTTGCTTTTTAAGTGGTTTATATTTTTTGTAGCTTTACAGGTATTTTTAAGCCCATAAAATTTTAATTTTTTGTGTGGTCTGTATTCATTTAGTTTTTCCAACATACTTGCCTTTCCTATTATTCTTCATTTGTGCTCCCATTTCTGTGTTTCCAACTGGGATGATTCTCATTCTGCCTAAAAATTTATTTTTCTGAATATCTGCTGGATAAAAATTATTTGGTTCTGCTTGTCTGGAAATGCCTTTACGTTCCCTTCACTTTGAAGGATATTTTCTCTGAGCACAGAGTTCTACATTTGTGTTATTTGTCTTCTAGATGTTCACAGATAGCTTCTATTGTCTTCTGGCTTCTATTGTTTCTGTTGAGAAGTCAGTCTTAAGTCTTATTATTTCTCATTTGAAGTTAATGTTCTTTTTTTTTTTCTTTGCTTTTAATTTTGTGTATGTGTATGTCTGTGGTTTTCAGTTGCTTGACTATGATATGCTTCGGAGTGATTTCTTTTATATTTATCCTGCTTGAGTTGTTTTGTTGTTGTTCAGCTGCTGAATAGTGTCCAACTCTTTGCGACCCCTGGACTGCAGCACACCAGGCCTCCCTGTCACCATCTCCTGGAGCTGCCCAAACTTATATGCATTGAGTTGGTGATGCCATCCCACCATCTCATCCTCTGTTGTCTCCTTCTCCTCCTGCCTTCAATCCTTCCCAGCATCAGGGTCTTTTCCAATGAGTCAGCTCTTCACATCAGGTGGCCAAAGTACTGGAGCTTCAGCTTCAGCATCAGTCCTTCCAATGAACATTCAGGATTGATTTCCTTGAGGATGGACTGGTTTGATCTCCCTGCTGTCCAAGGGACCCTCAAGAGTCTTCTCCAACACCACTGTTCAAAAGCATCAATTCTTTGGCACTCAGCCTTCTTTAAGGTCCAACTCTCATGTCCACACATGACTACTGGAAAAAAACTGTAGTTTTGCTTCCCTGGTGGCTCAGCTGGTAAAGAATCCATCTACAACACGGGAGACCTGGGTTTGATGCCTGGGTTGGGAAGATCCCCCGGAGAAGGGCACGGCTACCCACTCCAGCATTCTGGCCTGGAGAATTCCTAGGACTGTATAGTCCATGGGGTTGCAAAGAGTTGGACATGACTGAGTGACTTTCACCTTCACCTTGATTATATTGGGTTGTTTAACTATCTTTTTTTTTTTTTTAATAATTGTCAGCCATTGCTTTTCTGTTTGAACAGTCTGTCTCATCCTTTCATCTTTTCTAGAACAATTATATATATATTTTAGAACTTCATACATTATCATTCATATATATATATATATATATATATACATACACATCATTTACATATATGGATATACTATGTATAGATATATCTATCATTTTATCTTATCCTCTTTATGTATTCTCAATATTTTTAACTCTGTGTATTTTCTATTGATCTATTTTCCATTTGACTAATCTTTTCTTTTGCTGCACCCAATTTGCTGCTAAGGCTACCAATTGAGTTCTTAATTTCAGTTATTGCATTTCTCAGTTCAGTATTTGCACTTTTTGCTAGTTTAATTTCCTTGATGGCATTGTCCATTTTGTTATTCATTTTAAGATGTCAATCATAGTTAAAAACAATATTTGGGTCATGCAGCAGGCAGAATCCTAAGTTGGACACCTAGTTTCACCCCTCCCGCCACCTATGAACATGGTCCCCTCCCTCTTCGTGTGAGTGGCTCCTGTGAATATGGTGTGATCTGACTCCCTGATTAGGTTATGTTATATAACAAACATGATGACATAGTGATTGGTGATAAGACTTCTTCATAGCAGCCGGAAGAGACACTCTCCTGTTGTCTTTGAGGAAGTAAGCCACCCGTTTGTGTGACGGTCACATGGCAAGGACCTGAAGGTGGCTTCTAAGATCTGAGCAGCCAACAAGAAAATGAGACCCTCAACTCTCTCAACAGTACAAGGGGGCTTGGGTGAGGATCCTAAGCTGCCGATAAGATTGCGGCCTCACTGATTTCATCCTTGTGGGGTCCTGAGCAGAGAACCCAGCTGTCCTGTGCATGGACTTCTGACCTTTAGAAACTGTGAGATAATAAACGTTACTTTGACTCTCTGAATGTGGGTGGTTTGTTCTACAGCATTAGAAAGTGAAGATGGGTCACTGATGGGTTTATTTCTGTATCTTTTCATGTTCATCTTATTTGGGGGTTATATTTGTTATTTTTATATTAAAGGCCTGGGGAAAGTATGGGGAAAGTTGTAGAGGGTCTTAATGATGTTCTCTTTCTTGGGGGGAGAGGTCATTCTGTTCTCTAATCAGCATCTTACAGTAGCAGAAAATTATCATGATCTACTCATGAGTGGGGCTCATTTGAGGCTTGGTTGCAATGTTTGGGCAGCTATATCTGAATTTGTATTTGCCCTTGTTCTTTGGTGTAACCCTCCAAATGTACAAACTGAAAGTAGGGGGTATTCACCAGGGTTTTCCTTCAGAGTAGGTACCAGTATTAGACCCCTCAGTATCTTGGTGCTATGGACTGAATGTGACTCACCCCTGAAATTGAAATGTTGAAGCCTAATCCCCAAATGTGATGACCTTTGAAACTGGGACCTTTGGGAGATAGTTCATGAGCGTGGAGTCCTAATGAATAGGACTAGTGCCCTTCTAAGAAGAGGCGAAAGAAAGATGACTTCTTTTTTATGTGAGGGCAAAGCAAGAAAGCATCTTCCTGTAATCCAGAAAGAGGGTCCTCATCGTGAACCAAACTGGCTGGCAACTTGATATTGGACTTTCAGCTTTCAGAGTCATGAGAAATAAATTTCTTCTTGTTTTAAGCCACTTAGTCTATGATAGTTTTACTAGAGCAGCCCAATCTAAGGTATTAGTATTGATAAAAACTCTCCTTTGTTTGCTCGTATACTTAGCTTTCTGCCCACCTTAGCAATTTGCATTTTTCTACTATGCTCTTCAGTTCCTTTTTTTATTTTTTTTTTAAATTTATTTATTTATTTATTTTTAAATTTAACTTTACAATACTCTATTTACTTGGCTGCTTTGGGTCTCAGTTGTGGCATGTGCAGGTGCTCGGTGGTACATGGATTCAGTTGCTCTGCAGCGTGTGGGATCTTAGTTCCTCAACCAGGGATTGAACCCAAGGCCCCTGCATTGCAAGGCGATTCTTAACCACTGGACTATCAAGGGGAGTCTCAACCAGAGTCTTGGATATCCATATTTCTACTAACAGTCTGTTCAAGTCAATGTGGGGTTTTTCTATGATGCTCCTCAAAATTATTCCAACTTCTGTCCATTATCAAATTTCAAATCCACATTGATATTTTAAAGTACTTGTTACAGGAGCAATCCACTTTCAGGTACCAAAATTTATATCAGTGAGTTTAGCCAGAGAAGAAGACCTAATGGGAAGTAAATTTTGAGATTTACTGCAGTGAATTGACTGATGTGACTGTAGGTGCTGGCTAGGCAAGTCCAAAGTCCACAGGGCAGGCCATTGGAGAGAGAAGACTGGAACTTTTGGAAGCAGACTGAAACTTCTGTCCATATGTGAACTTTTTTACTTCTCTCAAGACAGCTGCAGACTGCTTTTCATTCAAACAACTGAATCTAGGGAAATTTTAATTTAATCAAAGTCAACTGACTATGGTCTAGTCACATCTACAGAATACTTTCATAGCAACACTGAGATTGGTGTTTTACTGAATAACTGAGGGTTGTAGGGTAGTCAAATTATACATGCAAAAGACTACTGAAACTGGATACGAATTTGTCTTGCCTTTGCAAATATTTGTGCTATTGTCTCTTCTTGATCAAGTGTCTTCAGCTCTTAATCATTGTCTCTTCACTGTCTACTGCCCCTGCCCTTTCTTAATATCTTACAAATTAATTTCTTTCTCTATGTTGTACCTATGGCATTGCATATGCTATTCTCTTACAGTATTCAGTATGTTTTCTTATAATGAGGTCTATAGTTGTTTACCCACTTACTAAACTCTGAGCTCTGGAAGGCAGAGACTAGGACATCATATTCAAAGTCTGATACTCAGCAAATGCTCCATAAATGCCATTTAAATGTTTATTGATGTGTAATAAAGCAAACAAAAATACACCTTCTACTTTAAAATCTTAACTGAAGGAAACTGACTTATTTGTGAAGGCTTATTTGGGTGGGGCCACTTACTTATATAAGTGTACACTGAGAGAGACATAACCGTTGTGTTGAGATAATGTATAGCAGAAACTTTCATAACTTTATCAAGAGTGTCACTCTCTAGATCGGTGGTATGCAAAGCTGATCTTGGCAGAGGAGGAGGTGAATACGTTTGTATGAGGTTCCCATGACTTTTTAAAAAGAGAAGGGACAACAAAACCTGTCCCTTCCCCCTGAGATCCTAATTAAGGTAGAATCATTGGAGTGAAGCTGGATGGGCCTGCTGAAGAGCTAGATGTAGAAAAAGGCAATAAACTTCTCCAGATAAAATCCTTCTGAAGGATGGGAAGACTTCTGCTGATGGCCTGAATTTCAGTCACCTTGCAGGTGAGCCGGTTGCCTCCGCTGTGAGAGGTGTCTGACTCTTCTGGATTCAGCCATCGCAACAAGCCTTGCTCTGGGTAACAGGAGCAGAACATGGTGACAAAACTGAGCACTAGTCTCAGCCTGGAGTCTCTTTGGGTTGTACTGCTCCTGGAGGAGTGAGATCATTTTCTTTGGAAGAATAGTAGTGCCGTGAGCAAGGAGCTTGACTTAGTGAGAGAGTGCTATGGTGACCAATAGTCCATTACATCAACCTAGAATGATAAGGTCTTGCCAGTGGCAGCATGTTGGAAGTTGTTACACCACTTGCTCTGATACAGTTTATTTTTAACAGCTTTGCAGATGTGTAATTGATACACAAAACAGTACAAATATTTAATATATGCAATTTGATGAGTTTGGGCATAGGTATCCATCTGTGAAATCATCATATCCAGCACCTCCAAAGGTTTCCCACGTCTCTCTCTCTTTTAAGCAGATGGTTTTATGTATTTATTTATTTCTGGCTGTACTGGTTTTGCTGCTGCTCGGGTTCTTCTCTAGTTGCAGCCAGTAGGAACTGCTCTCCAGTTGTGGTGCATGGACCTCTTGTAGTGGTGGCTTCTCTCGTTGCAGAGCACAGGCTCTAGGGCACGTGGGCTCAGCAGATGAAGCTCCAGGCTCTAGAGCACAGACTCTATAGTTGCGGCACGTGGGCTTAGTTGCTCTGGGCATGTGGGATTTTCCTGGATCAGGGATGGAACCCATGTTTCCTGCATTGGCAGGCAGATTCTTTACCATTAGGGAAACCCCCCATCCTCTTTATATTCACGGTAAGAACACTCAACATTGCATCTACCTTCTTAACAAAATTTTAAAGTGCATGGTACAGTGTTGCTGCCTATAAGCATGATGCTGTATGTCAGATCTCTACAACTAATTTTGAAAGCACTATGTTTTGGGACAATATAGGCAGTTTAGTGGAAGAAGGGAGTCTCAAGGGAAATGACTTGTTGCTAATCTGGCAGGTGAGAGATCAAGTATGCATAACTGTAACGAGGTTGGTAGAACTTACGTCAGTTTCAGATGGATTCAGTGAACAGAGGAGTGAAGGCTCATGTATGCTATTCTCCTGCTGCGAGATTTAACAGGGAGAACATGGCATCAGAAAGAGCAGTATTAGGAATCAAATTCCAACACTTTTTACCTGTACATGTGAGCAGTGATTTAACTTCTCTGAAAATTGGTTTCCATTTCTGTCAGACGTGGATGTTCGTATCCATTTCAGAAGATCCTTTTTATGAGACGATGCAGGCCTCCTCATTCCCACCTAGACCTGTCCTACTTTTTACTGTATATTGTAGTCATATGGAAACCATTCACAGATTACTGTTTTTCAAATCCTGCCCTATGTATTAACAGCAGTTACAGTAAAAGACTATTTGCTTCTAGTATGCACAGGAATCTGTTCTCCATTCAGAACTGAGCGTGAGAACATCACTATTACACGTTTTCTACAAGGTCCTATTTCCCCTCTACAGCTAAGATTGTGCCCCTCTGTCAAACGGAGACAGTACTTGGGATCAAAATAGGATGAAAATTCAGAAGGAAACAGCAGAAGCTGAAGAGAAAGTGATTTCAAAGGAAGTGAAAATACAAGAGGCTCTAGATTGCTCAGGATTGTGGCTTTAAGTCCTGGAAGATCTATTCTTACACCTTGCCTTTTATTTATTTTAACAGGGGAGGGGCTGGTGGGAATTTACTACACAGAGGTATTTTTGAATGATACTGAATTCACTATGTAGCTGGCTATTTAGTTTATTTCCTGTGGTCCTGATGGTTCATTTTGGCTGTCTCTATAATGTAAGTTCCAGAAAGACAGGGACCAGGGTTTATATTTTTGATTGTTGATACGCAATCGATACATTGTCTCATTCATTTAAAAATATTTTTGTGTTCCTATTTTATAGGACTGTCCTTCATATAAGGAAAAGACATTAAGAGCATTCTGCCTTGATAGAGCTTTTATTCTAGCATGGGGCGGGGCAGATAAACAGTATTTCCAGATATTTTCTAATAAATAGAGTGTTGTTATAGGTGATTCGAGGGATGTTCTCCTTTAGATAAGTCAAGAAAATGATCAGTGATTCCAAGAACCATGGAAAAATGTGCAAAATGGAGGGAACATGAAACATAACATTTTGAGACTAGGAAAAGCTTGTCATATTCTAATAATTTACAGGAACCGCGGTAGCAACTGGATGGGAAATGATGGTCTCCCATCACCTATGGCACTTAGACTCTTACTCTGGTAGTAATCTGTGTGTCTTTCTGAAGTCTTTAGCTCTGTAAGTGTCATTGCCTCTCACTGGCATAATCTTGAAACTCTTCAACTCCGCCTACTTCCTCAGACACCACATCTACTCAGGTACCAAATCCTGTTGTGTTTCTATAAACTTTCCCACTGTCACTCCTACCTATGTTGATTCTTTTTGCCTCTGTTACTACGGGGCATGATTGCCATGGAACAAGTCCTCTGAGCTCTTACTTGCCCTCCAACAACAGCCTCCTATAGTCTGTATTACCACCGCCTTCCTGGTATCCTGTTCTATATTTTCTTCATTAGCAGCATTGGTGTAGTATAGTGAGATTGGCCACACTTGAGCCTGCAACAATGATCCCTCCTGTGCTAATATCATACCACTGGCATCTTCACCTTGTGATTGGTTGAAGGAAGGGCATGTAACCCAGGCAGTGGTGGGCTTTCCTAGGGTCAAAGTGGTAGGTCCACACATGGTTACTTAATCCAAGTTGGTCCACTCAGTGTGAAACCCCAGATTCATTGATTGGGTGAAGAGAAGCTCTTTCTTCTTTTGGATTTGTTGTAAGTCCAAGAGTACAGTGGTGAAGAGTCCACCTGCCAGTGTAGAAGACACAGGAGAAGTGGGATCGATCCCTGGTTGGGAAGATCCCCTGGAGAAGGAAATTGCAACTAACTCCGGTATTCTTACCTGGGAAATCCCATGGACAGAGGAGCCTGGCAGGCTACAGTGCACTGGCTGCAAGGAGCTGGGCACAGCTGATCAACTAACACATTTATTTATTTGTCTGCATCAGGTCTTAGTTTCGGTGCATGGGATCTTCCCTGCAGCAAGCGGGATCTTCCACTGCAGGGAGCGGCATCTCTAGTTGTGATTCTTGGGCTCTAGAGCGGGTGGACTCCGTAGTTGTGACGCATGGCCATAGTTGCTCCACAGCGTGTGAGATCTTAGTTCTCTGACTGGGGATCGGACCTGCGTCTCCTGCATCTTAAGGTGGATTCTTAACCACTAGACCACCAGGGAAGCCCCCTCAGTACAGTTCTATATAATGAAATCCTTGGGGGAGAATCCTTTCTTGCCTCTTCCTAGCCTTTGGTCGTTTGGATACATTGGGATGCTTCTGGTCTGTGTTGAAATGCAGGAAATCCTTGGCTTGCGGCTGCAGCACTGTAATCCGTGCCTCCACCATCACCTGGCCTTCTTCTTCCCATAAGTACCTGTGTTTTCTCCTCTTGTTATGGGAAGATTTCAGAGGGAGCAGGGCCCTGCTGACACCTTGATTTTGAACTTGTAGCTTCCAGAACTGTAAGATAGAAAATTTCTGCCATTTTAAGCTACCCATATTTGTGATACTTTGTTACAGCAAACATAAGTGACCTTAGCCAAACACACAGAGGTCAGGAAGTTCAGTCTTCAGTGTGCCTGAAAACAGAGGAGGACTGCACATCAACATTAACGGCTAGAAAAAGAGGCACAATACTGAATATTCTGCGGGTTTCATCAGAGCATGTAGCAAAATCCATCAAAATATCTACCTGAGATGGAGGGTAGCTTGGTTTATTTTATAAATATTTACAATATTGAATCATTTACAATTATTTACAAATATTGAATCATCATGTTATATACCTATAACTAAAGTTATATGTCAATTATGATGATGATATATGTGAGTAAAAAATATCTGTGTATATACATATGTATGTATGTATCGATCTATCAAGAAATCTCTCTTCTCATTTCTAATATTTTCCCTAGCAACTACTCTTTCTTTCTCTTTGTTGTTTGGTCACTCAGTTGTGTCCGTCCTGCTCTTTGTGAGTCCATGGACTACAGTATGCCAGGCTTCCCTGTCCTTCACTATCTCCTGGACTTTGCTCAAACTCATGTCCATTGAGTCGGTGATGCCATCCAACCATCTCATCCTCTGTTGCCTCCTTCTTCTCCTGCCCTGAATCTTTCCCAGCATCAGGGTCTTTTCCAATAAGTTGGCTCTTTGCATCAGGTGGCCAAAGTATTGGAGTTTTGGCTTCAGCATCAGTCCTTCCAATGAATATTCAGGGTTGATATCCTTTAGGACTGACTGATTTGATCACCAAGGGACTCTCAGGTGTCTTCTCCAGCACCACAGTTCAAAAGCATCATTTCTCTTTGCAATCTACAAACAAAACCCTTTTGTTTTTCTGGTAATTTACCTCTCGTCTCATTTGGCTAAATAAAAGCCCTGTGATGAGCCAAGCAGGAGCCTTGTTCCTCTAACTGGAAGAATCCTCCTGTTAGAGGATCTCACAAGAACAGGAACATGGGGTCCTGGCCAGAGGCCGCTTTGGTGTCTCCACAGCATCACTGGACTAGGTTTTAATTACCTAAGAACGTTCACAATACCTTAAGGTGTTCATTGCCTCACTTACACTCATGAGTTAATACTATAGCACAGAAGACACTTTTCCAGCTATGTATTCCTGTTACCTTATTGGCACATGGTACCAGTTTGACTAAATTATGGATAATTTCTATTTCATATTGTTGGTGTAGTGCCTTGCCTAAAGGTGTAAACATCAGCTAATGAGTTTTTGCTGTAGGCAAACATCTACTAGTAGATGTGCATAAAATCATGATGTAACATAAAATGTATATAATTAATAGAAAGTATAGAGTGCTTTTGGTCTTCTCCTTGGTATGTTAAAATTACAGGGAAGATCTTGCTATTATGACTTCCCACAGGCAAAGCTAGGGACTGGAGCAAATATCAAGGAGCTGTGATGTGAAGTCCAGTCTCATTTTGGCTGAAGGAGGATCTGAGGCCATGTGGCAAGGGCACTGAATAGAATATCCTTCTTATCACTCCTCTCTTTCCTTCAACATGTAATGTTATTAGCACATCTTTAATTGAAGGACCAGCCCAGTAGCACAGAATGTTTCAGTTCTCCAGGTAACATGTGATACATAAATATTTCATCTGTACTAAGCAATCACAAGCCATTGCTTCTTCCCAGCAAGTCAAGTTGCATAAATTAGTTAATGTTTGGCTTGGATTAATATTTATGAGATTATCATTTCCATTAAATGATATTAAAATATTAATTTAGGCATACATTGAACAAATTCAATTCCCGACCATGGGATGTTTGCAATGTGTTTGCTGAGTAATTAGATATGTATAAATCCTTACAAACTGTCCCTTTGTATATGGCCAGATAGGCCAAAAGGACCCTTTGAGGAAAATAAGTTACACTTTCTAAAGGTGATTTTGGCCTTTTGATGCTTATTAGAAGTTAAAAAAGGGGTTATTACAAACATGTTCAGTGTTTTATTTGAAAACATTAACAACGTAACCCAAACATTGGGCTATACCTAATTTAGCACAGGGTTTTTGCCAGGGGTGATCAAGTTAAAATGATATCCTTAGGGTGGGCTCTAATCTGTTATGATCAGTATTCTTATGAAAAGAGAAAATTTGGAGATGGGCGTGTAAGAGAGAAGACAATGGGAAGACACACAGAGAGGATAGCCATCCATAAGCCAAGGGCTGCCCGAGGCTACCAGAAGCTAAAAGAGAGGTGTGGGGGCTTCCCTGGTGGCTCAGTGGCAAAGAATCTGCCCACCAATGCAGAAGGCAGGAGGAGTTCAATCCCTGGTCTGGGAGGATCCCACATGTTGCGGAGCAATGAGGCTCGTGGGCCACAACCGTTGAGCCTCTGCTCTAGAGCCTGGGAGCTGCGGCCTGGGAGCTGATACTGAAGCCTGCACGCCCAAAGCCTGTGCTCTGCATGAACAGGTGCCATCGCAATGAGGAGCCTGTGCCCCGCAGCTGGAGAGCAGCCCCGCCTGCCACAGCTCAAGAAAAGCCCATGCAGCAGTGGAGGCCCAGCACAGCCTGAAAGAAATGGCTATTAAAAGAAAAAAATCATGGAAGAGGGAGTCTCACAGCCTTTGGGAAGAAACCAACCCCATTGATTGCTTGATCTTGGACTTCCTGCCTTGAGACCTACGAGATAACGAATTTCTGTTTATAAGCCACCCAGTTTATGGTACTTTGTATGGCTGCCCTAGGAAACTGATACACTGGCAGTTTGATCTCTGTTCTTTACACGACTAAACTGAGCCTCAGTCATAGTAATATGATCCATATGGGACAAAGTCTGGGCTGGAACAGATACTTTTAGAGCCCCCAGATATTGGCTCTTAGCTACAAAGGACACCAAGAAAGTAGGGGAAGCAGAAAGCATCTAAGGTTTGAGAAGCCAGTTCCAAGAGGAACTGGCATCCAGGGAGCTTGTATAGTTTTAATCATTTGCTTCTCTAAATGTGGCTGATTAAACCCCCTCTGATCATGAGTATTGCTTTTCACTTAGAGAATTTTTGCCTTTCGGGGTCACACATTGACCCCTTTCTGTGTTTCTGGGGATTCTCTGTGTCAAAAGGAATTCGAGTTGCTTATTCAAATGTGTCTGATTTGCACGGGGCATTAGCCTGAAGGATGACAGTACAAACCTGAGGGGACCACCTCCAATTAATCACGGTGATCAGTAAGTCAGGTTTAACCTTCCTAGCCTCACCCAGCGTGTCATGATCACACCTATTGATTCCTGGTTGGCAGATGCTACAGCTCAAAAGGCTCCAGGTAAGAGGAAGAATCAGAGCCTTTTTTCCTACTGCCACCAAAGTGTTCAGGCTCCTTAAGGAAGCGGTTTCTTCTAGACATTTAGTTGAGGAGTTGGTGCCTATTATTTTCCAGTTAAATGGAGTCTATGTTAGGTTGTTGTTTCAGCATGATCTTTGGGCCACTTACAAAATCTCTCAGATTACGTCTCCAAGACATTGTTAATGTACCCTAGGCTTTGTGGTGGCTGCCAGCTGATTGTTCTTCTGCCTTGCTTGCCCTGTGTCCCTAGCAGGTAGCAAATAGCCATGTATATAGCAGAACCTCAACCAACTTTTGTTGAATAAATGGAATATGCCAGGGTTTGGAATCAGGTAGATGGAGTTTAAATTTGAACTCCTGGTATTCTGGAAAATCCCATGGATGGAGGAGCCTGGTAGGTTACAGTCCGTGGGGTCGGGAAGAGTCAGACATGACTGAGCGACTTCACTTTCACTTTTCCCTTTCATGCACTGGAGAAGGAAATGGCGCTCCACTTCAGTACTCTTGCCTGGAAAATCCCATGGATGGAGATGCCTGGTAGGCTACAGTCCGTGGGGTTACAAAGAGTCAGACACGACTGAGCGACTTCACTTTCACTCTTCACTTTCATGCATTGGAGAAGGCAATGGCAGCCCACTCCAGTGTTCTTGCCTGGAGAATCCCAGGGACGGGGGAGCCTGGTGGGCTGCCGTCTATGGGGTTGCACAGAGTCTGACACGACTGATGCGACTCAGCAGCAGCAGTGTTCTGTTTCAGGCATTGTGCTCGGTATTGGGGAAACAGAGTGGAGCTGATCTGATTCCTGTCTTCAAAAACTCGCAGTGGGGATAGGGATGCAAGTGAGAAGGTCGGGAGATTGGTACAGAGACAAATCTGTAGTGGTCTATGGGTACACCCAGGGAGAGCTTTTTAGCCAGTCTCCTTCACTGGAAAGGAACTTGAGTCAGATACTAATGGGAACCTCAACTGTCCCTGACTGAGCTGTACTCAGAAAAGGAATTCCTGTTCTAGGCCATTTAATTATTAATAGAAATAGACATTATCACATCACCAAGGAGAGGAGGTAATTTTTTGGGTCAGGTCATTCACTGCTGAGAAGGCCCCCTGAGAAATTTGATGTCCTTGGGCTCCCTGGCAACCACTGGTATGATAAGGAGATTACCACTCCTTATCATGAGCACTGCTTTTTATAATTCTACTTAATTTCTATAAGGTCCAGTGTATGTACCTAAATGATCAGTTGGCTGGATTATTCTTTCCATAAGCATTTATTGCTTACTTACTGTAAGTCAGGCACTGTGCTGGGTCTTGGAAGATGTAGAAAAATACTCCCTGCCCTCAAGATTACACAGAAGCAATAGACAAGTAGGAGACATCGGACTATCTAAATAGTGGTATCTCTTATGGACAGAGGAATCATTTATGAAGAATGATGTAATCACAGTTTAAATGATCCTTGATGAATTTCATGAATGGTTATAAACAATAGAATACTCAGTTGATATAAACCTATGCTGTCTTTAAAAATGAGGAGTGATTTATAAATAATTTGGAAAATGCTCACGTGTAATAATAGAAAAACGGGCACGCTGTTATATATAGAATATTTAACCCAGGCAAAGCAAGTTAAGAATTAAGACAAAGTAGGACCATGTAAATGAAAATTGGAAAGGATTTACACAGATGTGAAAATGAAATAATTTCTTGATCTGGGGCTCTGTGTTTGTTTTCTTTTTTATTTTCTTCTTTTGGGTATTTTCAAAATTGTACATAATTAGCACGCATAATTTTAAAAAATGATATGAAAACTTCAATCAGCCCTTTAAAAAAATGTCCTGGTTACTATAAATTAATGAAGCGTTCTGAGTGTGAGGTGTGCGTGAAGTTGTTTTTGAAATGAATGAAATGAACGATGTGAGCCCACTGATCCATGATGATCCTCATTAGACAGAATCTTCATTAGACACAGCTGAGGCCAAAACCAGCATGCAGAATCTGCCTGGAGCGTCTCCCAGGAGCAATGGGGAAACTTGCAACGTAAGGAAAAACCAATCGGTCAAAGAGGAGAAAGAAGTGATAAAATCTGCTGTATCAACTGAATTGTAATCCGTTCTTTCTTGATTCATTTCTTTTTTTCTTCTCCCCCTTGTCCCTGTCTCCTTTCTTGTCTCTTTACCCAGTTTAAATTTATTGTTGTTGTTCAGTTGCTAAGTCCTGTCTGACTCCTTGTGACCTCATGGACTGCAGCATGCCAGCCTCCTCTGTCCTTCAGTATCTCCCAGAATTTGCTCAAATTCATGTCCATTGAGTCAGTGATGCTCTCTAACCATCTCATCCTCTGCCACCCCCTTCTCCTTTTGTCTTCAAAATTGTTCAGTTCAGTTCAAAATTATTACTCAGTTTAAATAGAGGGCATCAAGTACATAAGGATTGAACAGGCTGCTTTGTACCTTGGTTTTCTGTACATTTAACTAGAAATGGAACATTGTCTAACCAATCTTTTCTACTGTTCCCTTACTATCATAAGAGGCATGAAAAGTGTCTCAGAATTTGTGGAGAATCATATTTTCCAAGCTCTGCTCCTCTGTGCTTCTTGCTGTTTGGCATTTACATTATTTATGGCTCTAAGAATTATATAAAAATACATTCTTCGAATTGGCACAATATTCCTTGCCTGCCTTCCTTCTTTTGGATTTCAGACTATGTCAGTGGAATGGTGACAAGGTCAGTGAGTCAACATATTCTTGGGGAAGAGGAAATCTTCTGGGTCAAGGAGAAGGCTATGTAGAGGCAGGGTGGGCTGGGAACTTATTAAATCTTCTGACTTTTGGCTGAATGGGCCCATGACATATTGTCTTCTAGACTCTTAGCTTCTTAAGGTCAAGGACAATGCCATTCATTCATTCATATATCCTTCCTTAGTGCTTAGCATGATGCCTGACCCACACATGTACTGAATGAATAACTCATAAATAAATACACCTTTGGCTTTTTACAAGTGCTTAGTACCAAGTAAATGCCAACACTTTCACTGGCCAGAATTCTACACTGCCTAAAATGTATGAGAACTTAATATGTGATTTATTATGCAGCATTTATACAGGATCAGTGTTAAATTTGATATAGTGATGATAGTGATTTATTTATTCACTTATATACTTGTGTGTTCTAACATGGATTGAGTGCCAGTTCTATGTCAGTCTTTATGTTGGGAGTCAGGGAGATAGCTATTCCCATTTTTAATCATTCCTTATCATGTGCGCGGAGGTTCACTGACTCTTGGATCCTCTCCAGCCCTCACTCACTTTTCTTCAGAAAAGGAGGACTTGCTTAATCTGACTGCTTACTTTAGAATGCTTCAGTAAGACCCAGAGTGTTGTAGCAAATAGCCATGCTACATGGAGCCGTTGGAAGGCTCCCAGAGAAGAGTCACAGGGAAGATCCAGCAAGGGCTTTGGAGTAAATCTATGCTCGTATGACTAATCACTGTTCTCCTTTTGAGCAAAACCCTTTGAGTTGCTACTGAGTCCCAATAGAGAATAAATATTTGACCAGTGCACCATGTAGGAGCCAAAAATTGGTTATCTGATCCACTAAGACATAAGATCAGAGGTGTGCAGTAGCAATCCATCATTAAGAGGAAATGGGAGATCTGAGCCTGGGCTGGACGAGGTCGGGAAAGCACAGTAGACTGCATAAGCAGGTAGATAAAACTCTTCTGACACCCATCTGAATGTCCTGTTGCCACCCCCCAGACCTTTGGCTCTAGAAGGGTCCCCTGTGATCAGGTAAACTTGATTCCCAAGATCCCTAACTTTTGGTAGTGATAAAGTAGTCTGGCTGGGCTAAAGTTCCTATAGACAGTGATAATACACTATGGAATATGTGTAAAAACAGCTGTTTGATGGCACTGGAGATCAGACTAAAAGGGGCAAGCATACAGAGAAGGAGGAAAGGCCTAGCAGAAGAGTTTCTGGAGAGGAGGAAGTTCTGCAGGGAATGAGTCACAAAATCTGTACATAAAAATTTCCCGCATCTTTGGCAGATTGCTAAACTACACATGTTTTAAGGGGAGTAGATTTAGCAAATCCGGTGAAAAAGCTACAGCTGAACATTGAAAAACCTGAGTAGGGATTTCAGCTTCTATAAACTGCAAGGGAAGTCAGTTTGGACTTTGAATCCAGCTTGGTTAACTAACTTCCTGGAATGAAAATCACAGAATGCAGAGACATCCTATGAAATGTGACACTCCATGAGATAAGATTTCATAAGAAATTTTAGTAAAATAAGAACTTATAAAGCGTTCAGTAGAGTTAAGGTGGGCGTTAGGATTTGGGCTTCAGTTTGCATTCGTGTTTGGGTTAGGAGGGTTGGGGCAGGGTTAGGATTAATGTTAGAGACAATGTGAGGCTTTGAGTGAGGCTGAAAGTGGGTGTGAGGTTTAGTGCTATAAATTCCCCTCTTGGCACTGCGTTAGCTGTGTACCACATTTAGGTCAGTGACTTTTTAAATTTCCCTTGAGATTTGCTCTTTGACCCATGGATTATTTGTAAGTGTGTTGTTCATTATATTGGGAGAATGGCAACACCAGTAGACTGTGATTTTCTGTCTGTCTTTAATTTATCACAGGCTACTGGTAGAAACATTGCCTACATTTTTTGTCCGTTGGATATTTTCCTGTTTTCCTCCTGTTATTAATCTGTGTTGGATTTTATTGTGGTCAAGGGGTACCACATTCTGTATGATCTCAATTTGAGAAAAAATTGTTGAGATTTGCTTTATAGCCTCGGATATGATCTATTTTGACAAGGTTCTGTGGGTACTGGAAAAGACTGTGTAATCTTCTGTTACTAGATGAAGGTTCTACAAATGTCTATTAGATTCTGTCAAAAGTGTTTAACAGAATCTAACCATTAGATTAGTTAATGTTGTTTTTGAATTCTCCTGTATTCCTGATTTTCTTGCTAGTTCTATCAGTTGTTGAAAGAGGAGTGTTGAAGTATCCAGAGTAGTTTTTGATTTGTATATTTCTATGTCAGTTATTATATAAAGTGTTTTGCTTTTGTATTTTGTAGTTCTGTTGTTTAGTCTATATACTTTAGGATTACTGCGGCTTCTTAGTGATTATCTCTGTCAATGATAATTTTCTTTGCTCTAAAGTCTTCTTTATTGTGTATTAATACAGCCACTCCTACTTTATTTTTTGTTTTTGCTCTTATTTTTTTGATTAAGGATTATGTGGTGTGTCTTTTTCTGTCCTTTTACTATTTATATTTGAATTGAGTTTCTTGTGGCTTGCCTATTAGGTGCGTCATGTTTTTAATCCGTTATGCTAATCTCCGTCTTTCAATTGGTATATTTATATCATTTAAATTTAATGTAGTTTTTGATATACAAGGGCCTACTTCTGCCATTTTTAAAAAATTAAATTTTTACTTTACAATACTGTATTGGTTTTTCCATATATTGACATGAATCTGCCACGGGTGTACATGAGTTCCCAATCCTGAACCCCCCTCCCAACTCTCTCCCCATATCATCTCTCTGGGTCATCCCAGTCTGCCATTTTTAATTTCTGTTTTTTTCTCAGTTCTTAATTTTTCTGTTTTCTTACCTCCTATGGATTACTTGAATATTGCTCAGAATTCCATTTTGATTTATAGAGTTTTGGAGTATATATCTTTGTGTAGAATTTTTAATGATTGCTCTAGGTATTTTGTATATGTATAATAATATATATAATGTCCAAATATACATATATACACAAATAACCAATAAAAATGGAAATATATATTTTATCACATTATCACAGTCTAGTTAGAGAGCTTGGCTTTACAGACTTAGTGATTTAGACTTCTTTGGAGGAGAAATAATATTTTCCAGCTTTATTATTCTTTTATTTCTGTGATATCAGTAAGTCATGTTCCACTGGCTCACCAGATAGATAAGGATCCTCGGTTTCACTGAATTCAAATAGCTTGTCTGAGATAACTCAATTTGTTGACAGCACTAAGAAAGCAGGTAATAAAATTTTTGAGTGGATAAATGAATCGGTACCAAATTTCTGATTTCTTGACTAACCACAAGTCTGACAGATTTCATAATTCTGGCCAGAGAAATTGGAGGCACTTCTTGTCTGCCAAAATCACAGAACTTCTCCCACTTTTCATAAATAACCCTTGGAAGACCTTGACAAGTACAATGGTCTAATGGAAAATTATTTACCAGTGCTCCCTCCTCTTCTGTAGATGCTTACACTTGTTTTATAAGGTCTCTGACATTTAGAAACATGAACAATATTTTCTAATTTAGTGCTAATGTAACACCAGTGCATTTCAGTGGTAACCAAATATAGACAATTGCAGAGGGTCAGCTCAGTGTCAAATGCACTGCCATCCCTGGACCCAATCCCAGGGGATGCAGTTTCCGTAAATTTTACATGTTGAAAGAGCTGAGATATTAGAGTCCAGAAAGACCATATATTGTGAATTCCAGTAGATGAAACTCCTCATCTCACTATTACCCACACTTTGGAGAAACATTTAAAGTCAGCAATTTTCATCCAGTCTTCTCTGCCTCTGGGGAGAGCCCCAGTGGTAAAAAGCACGGAGTGCAGGCTAAAGGGAGCATGAGGCAGTGTTTAACCTTCTCGTCTTCAGTGATCCTCAGCTGAATTCCCCTTTGTTCCCCTTCTCCCCTGGTCATTGTCATGGGCAAAGGCTCCTCCTCGAGATCTGGAACTCCAATCCCACTCTCCATCCTCTGCTTTCAGTTCTTTTACTTTATTCCTTGCCTCTGTCTTTTAGATCTCCAAACTCTGGCTCTGCTGTCTTTTTCCACTTATCACCCTGCTTCTTGCTGAACATCTCTTGCTATCTAGCTTGGCTAACGCTATGTTATTGTGATCAGAGTTTCACTCATGTTTTCATGAATGGTCTGTCACTGTTCCCTTGTCTGTATTGCAAAACCCAGTTAACCTCTCTACTTCTCATTTCATTAGCTAGATGGCTGAATTTGGATAGCGAATTCAAGCTTCCATGGGTATTTGATATTAGTACAAATTCAGTTTCTATTGGCTTTTGATGCTTTCAGACTGTTCTCCTACTTTTCTCCATGGCTCATAGCATCTTCCCTTCCCACAGCAGTTATTTTAAACTTTCACTTCTTTGTTCAAACCTCTCTCTTACTACCATTCTTCTCACTTGCAGCAGATGAATGCACTGCCAACTTTACTGAGAAGAAAATCCAGGGCAGAAGTGAGATTTTCATCAGTTTCTTTCTTTGACCTTTATACCCTCATCTTTGTGTACTTCCACTCTCTATTTTCTTTCCTATCTTGATGGATGTGATGAAATGACCTCTGACTCAGGAGTTCACACTAAAATGTATGCTAGATCTCATACCATTCTGTTCCTGCCATTCCCTTCTCCAGAGGACCTTCCCAACCCAGGGACTGAACTGGGGTCTTCCGCATTGCAGGCAGATTCTTTACCACCTGAGCCACCAGGGAAGCTGTATGACAATGTTGTTGTTGTTCAGTTGCCCAGGCATGTCTGATTTTTTGTGAGCCCTTGGTCTGCAGCACACCAGGTTTCCCTGTCCTTCAGTATCTCCTGGACTTTGCTCAAACTCATGTCCATTGAGTCGGTGATGCCATCCAGCCATCTCATCCTCTGTCGCCCCCTTCTCTTTCTGCCCTCAATCTTTCCTATCATCAGGGACTTTTCCAATGAGTCAGCTGGTCACATCAGTTGACCAAAATACTGGAGCTTCAACTTCAGCATCAGTCCTTTCAGTGAATATTCAGGGTTGATTTCATTTAAGATGGACTGGTTGTATCTCTTTGCTGTCCAAAGGACTCTCAGGAATCTTCAGCTCCACAGTTCAAAGGCATCAATTCTTTGGTGCTCCACTTTCTCTTCAGTCCAACTCTCACAACTCTACCTGACTGCTGGGAAGACCATAGCTTTGACTATACGGACCTTTGTTGGCAGAGTGATGTCTCTGCTTTTCAATACACTGTCATGTCCATCTCTGTCACCCAGCCCTGATCACTTAAAGCACGTGTCTTATCAAATTTCTAGTTATATGTTCCTGTTATCCAGAATTTAAAGATAGAAGTTCCCTAAAAGTCTAGACTGCAGCCATGAAATTAAAAGACATTTACTCCTTGGAAGGAAAGTTATGACCAACCTAGACAGCATATTAAAAAGCAGAGACATTACTTTGCCAACAAAGGTCCATCTAGTCAAGGCTATGGTTTTTCCAGTAGTCATGTATGGATGTGAAAGCTGGACTATAAAGAAAGCTGAGCACCATAGAATGATGCTTTTGAACTGTGGTGTTGGAGAAGAGAGTCCCTTGGACTGCAAGGAGATCCACCCAGTCTATCCTAAAGGAGATCAGTCCTGAGTGTTCATTGGAAGGACTGATGTTGAAGCTGAAACTCCAATAATTTGGCCACCTGGTGCAAAAAGCTGACTCATTTGAAAAGACCCTGATGCTGGGAAAGATTGAAGGCAGGAGGAGAAGGGGACAACAGAGGATGAGATGGTTGGATGGCATCACCGACTCAATGGACATGAGTTTGGGTAAACTCCAGGAGTTGGTGACAGGGAGACCTGTCATGCTGCAATCCATGGGGTCCGAAAGAGTTGGACATGACTGAGTGACTGAACTGAAATGAAAAGTCTAGAATTTTTGATGCAGTGTTTGTTATTGCTCTGTTAACCAAAGACTTAACTGATGAATGTTGCAGGGCTTGTTTCCAGGAAACCTAGATGGGTTGGAACCAGTCTACCAACATTTTAGTTCTATTGAGGGTAGTTTTCCAATCAAAGATACAATTCTCACATCATAGAAGACTTAAGTGTGCTCTGAGGAGCTCAGAATCTCCTCACAAAAAAGTAGAAATAAAATGAATAAGTTGGAATGCAGAGAAAATAAAAATAAGTGACATAGCTACCAAAAATAAGGCAGATTCTGGTGTTCAAAGGATTGGCCAATTTGATATAAACTTAAAAGATTCTTCCTAGTTGCCTATCATGTTCACAGTTGAAACTTAGCTCATCAATATAGAAAAAATAAGACAAAATTAGGCTAGGAGAAAACAACTATAATGACTTTGATAGAAGGAAAAATGGCTCTGTTGATCATATGGCCAGAGTCTGATGGGTCACCAGGTTGGCTAACTGCTCTTTTCTTCAGTTTAGTCAATCCCTCCAACTTTGGCTAACTCTATGAATTCACCCATTCCATATTAGATTTCAGGAAGAGAATCCATTTTGGGAGTTAATTCTTTGTAAGCAACATTTCATAAGTAAAAAGAAAAATTAATATGTGTAAGTTCCTTGATGGAATTTAGATGTGGATTAAAGTTATATTGGCCTAGAAAAATCTCTATAATAGGTCATCTGCAGACATTATATTAGCATGGAAGGCAACATTTTTCATGAATCTTCCTAAGTATCCTGATGTCTTCCTTTTTCATGTATATTTTCTCTTGTATGTATACTTTTCTAATATACATATAGATATGGGTGTATTCCTTTATTATGTTTCTATCCATTTGGTCCTCAACATATTGGCTGATTGATTAAGCTTGGTTCAATAGAAACAATAGCTTCTGCTATTTGTTGTGAAACCAAATGCCTGGCAGTTGGTACTAACTCAGGAACTTCATGTATATTTTCTCTAATCCTCATGGAGACCCTTCTAAGTTATTTATTATATTCCCATTTTATAGATGAGCTCATAAAGGCAGAATAACTATCTCAAGGTGGTAAGTGGCAGATATGGTTAAGAACCTAGATTTCTCTTATTCTGAAAGTTGAGATTTGACCTTATATCCTCATTATTCAATATCATATTGACAAAACCATAGAGCGATGAATGATGGTTAGTCATGCGGTGGTCTCCTCCCACCCAGACCCCTGCCTTAGTTTGAGCTTCACTCTCTTGCCGGGAAAAGTGTGATGATTTCCCCAACACCCGGTGCTTTGTTTTGTATTCCCCTGCTTCTGAGATGGGATTAAAGCCCAGGTAACCTTACTCTGGTGCTCATATCTTAATCACTGTTTTCCTGTCTCCAGTCCATAGAAAGGCCATCCTTTATTCAAGGTCACACCTGCAGCGGGCTCAGAATAGATCCTCTGCTAATTACCTCATTCCTTTTACTCTATGGCTTTTTCCAGCCCATTCAATTCGCTGGGTCTGGGAACACACCCCCAGAACTGGCCCTTCATTTTCTCGTGGCAAACCAGCATAGTTTGAAATTCTTTGATCTTCTATCCTAGGACATGTTTCCTCTACCTTTAACAGCTTGTCCTGGTCATGCAGTTATTGAAAGTGGACGAAACCCAAACCTCTGTGCTGTTTGAACTTCTGGAGAGATGCTTGCTGCAGGGACAGGTGTCCTTACACCAGCTGGTTCCCGCTGCATCTCGGCATTACGCAGTCTTCTATTTGTGAGGTACTGATTTGCAGTGCTTCCTAGCCTCCAGGCACAGATTAAATGCAATTACACAATTTATTACTGTATAATCATTATTTACCTGGGGCTTTCCAAACAATAAACCCTAAATTGCATTCCCCAAAGGTCAAAATCAATTTTTCTTATCCTTGCAAAGTGTTTAATGACTCTGTACAGATGAAATATGTACACATGTGGAGTGAGTGAATATGGAAAATAACTGGTAATGTTGAAATGTGAGTTAGATGAAATTCTTGATGTTTGGAAAAATTCCTTCTAGTCCCTGGATTTATACAAAGTCTGCTATAGAGAAATGTCACCTTGGACAGCAATAGTTGTGTTTGTTTTATTATCAAGTTTAGATCATCTCGTTTAATATGTCTGTGTGAGTTGTTTTTGTTGTTGTTTTGGCCATGTCATGCGATTTTCAGGATCTTAGTTCCCTGACCAAGGATCAAACCTGGGACTTGGGCCCCTTGCAGTGCAGGCACTGAGTCCTAACCATTGGATCACCAGGGAAATCCGAGCATGCTCATGTGTTTTAGTCAGGTCGAGCTGCTATAACAAAATGCCAGACCAGANCTGACCAAGGATCAAACCTGGGACTTGGGCCCCTTGCAGTGCAGGCACCGAGTCCTAACCATTGGATCACCAGGGAAATCCGAGCATGCTCATGTGTTTTAGTCAGGTCGAGCTGCTATAACAAAATGCCAGACCAGATGGCTTAATTATTTCTCAGTTTTGGAGGTTGGAAAACACATGATATGGCTCTGAGTGACGGACACTCTTGCTGGTTGCTGATGGCCACCTTCTTGCTGTATCCTCATGTGGTATCAGAGAGCTCTGCTCTCTCCTCTTATAAGAACATTAACTCCATTATATTTCAGTCTAATGCCCTCCCAAAGGCCCTACCTGCAAATATTATTGTGTTGGGTTGTAAATACCATCGTAGTAGGGCTTTAACATATGCATTTGAGGAGAACACAAGCCGTTAGTGCATAACCCGTGGAAAATGGCAGGCAGGAAGGAAGCATCAATTAGAGACCAAATCTCCACACCCAGCTGCCTCACTCCTAGTAGAAAAGCTCTGTTTCTTCTAATATTGGCAGAGGGACTGAGGAGAAGAATTTCAAAGAGAGATGCTGTCCTGAAAAGGATGAAGTCAGAATAAAAGGGACTTATGCTTGGGTTTCCCCATAACTTCAGTTGGAGGACAGCTTAGGGCCAGAGTGGTGGATACAGTGCAGGCGTGTCTGTGATTCTCCTTGGACATGTTGCTGCTACAACACCCTGAGTTTTCCATCTCCAAGTACACTCAGAGTCCTTTCCAACCCATTTCTCTGCTTCTTGTTACACAACAATCAGTGAATCAGGTCTTGAAGAACAAAGCACTATTTCGGAATCAGTCCCTATGCACAGTTCTTTATAAACCCTTGTTTCAATCCTTCTCTCTTGGTTCCTTTGAGTAGCGGTCCCCAACATTTTTGGCACCAGGGACCAGTTTCATGAAAGTCAATATGGAATGGTATAGGGGATGGTTTCAGGATGATTCAAGTGCATTACATTTATTGTGAACGTCATTTGTATTATGATTATGTCAGCTCCAAGAGGCATCAGATCCCAGAGGTTGGAGACCCCTGTCTTGGGGTGCTGCCATGACCTCTCACAGCTCCTTCTGGATGGCCACAGCTGGTCTCGAGCCCACCACCTCTCGGCCGCTTGACTTTCTGATCATCATACTCTCACTTCCAGTTCGGAGGACATAAAATGTTCCTTCCCTTTGTGTGAGTCCCTGCCTTCTTTACATGTTTACATGCTCTGACAGCAAACTGCCCAAGTGATGGAAGGATTCTTTGCCTCTCTCTCAACTTCTACTCTCTAGAGGAATATTGTTGTTCTGGCACTAAGACATGTCTGATTCTTTGTGACCCCATGGACCACAGCATGCCAGGCTTCCCATGTCCTTCACCATCTCCTGGACTTTGCTCAGACTCATGTCCATTGAGTCAGTGATGCCATCCAACCATCTCGTCCTCTGTCATCCTCTTCTTCTCCTGCCTCCAATCTTTCCCCGCATCAGGGTCTTTTCCAATGAGTCAGTTTTTCGCATCAGGTGGCCAAAGTATTGGAGTCTCAGCTTCAACATCAGTCTTTTCAATGAATATTCAGGACTGATTTCCTTTAGGATTGACTGGTTNCCAAAGTATTGGAGTTTCAGCCTCAGCATCAGTCCTTCCAATGAACACTCAGGACTGATCTCCTTTAGAAGGAACTGGTTGGATCTCCTTGCAGTCCAAGGGACTTTCAAGAGTCTTCTCCAACGCTGCTGCTGCTACTAAGTCGCTTCAGTCGTGTCCGACTCTGTGTGACCCCATAGACAGCAGCCCATTAGGCTCCTCTGTCCCTGGGATTCTCCAGGCAAGAATACTGGAGTGCCTTCTCCAATACNACTTTCAAGAGTCTTCTCCAACGCTGCTGCTGCTACTAAGTCGCTTCAGTCGTGTCCGACTCTGTGTGACCCCATAGACAGCAGCCCATTAGGCTCCTCTGTCCCTGGGATTCTCCAGGCAAGAATACTGGAGTGCCTTCTCCAATACCACAGTTCAAAAGCATCAATTCTTTGGCACTCAGCTTTCTTCACGGTCCAGCTCTCACATCCATACATGACCACTGGAAAAACCATAGCCTTGACTAGACAAACCTTAGTCGGCAAAGTAATGTCTCTGCCTTTTAATATGCTATCTAGGTTGATCATAACTTTCCTTCCAAGGAGTAAGCGTCTTTTAATTCCAAGGCTGCAGTCTCTATGATTCTTAGGATTCTGCTAATCCTAGATTCCCAGCCCTTCTCTGCCTTACCCTCACTCCCCCTTGTAAACCACAAGTCTATTTTCTATGTCTGTGAATCTGTTTCTGTTTGTTCTTCAGTTCACTTGTGTCATATTTTGGATTCCACATATAAATACATTTTAAACCAGCTTGACTTCTCACTCCCTTTTCTGTCATCACGGAAATGTTTCTAAAATTCCCATCTCATAGTACTGCCCCTGGTCATCTTCTTTTGCTCAGAATCTACTGCTTTCAGGTGGAAACTCCCAGGGACCAGCCTCCGTTTCCACCTCCAAGCTGATTTCTTTCTCTCCCACTTCGAAGCCCCGCAGACACTAGTAAAGTGAGAATAGTTTCTCTCCCTTCTCCCAAGTCCTTCCTTGCCCTCGCCAGAGCTGCCTATGCCTCTAGCAAGTTCCTGCTTTCAGATGAATGTCATCCTTTTGCACTCACATTCAGCTTGGGAGTGACTCTATGGGCTCAGCCCACTGGTCTCCTTCCCCAACTGACATTTAACTGTAAAAGGTAAGTGTCCATCTCACACTCTGTAACAGTCCTTGTTTTTATACCTGTTGCACAGCCTGGGGTAGGACCCTGGGATCCGCCTCTGGCACTTGTTCTCCTGTCCTAATTACTCTCTCAATCCACAGGTCTTCTCATGAGCTTTAGACACAGTGGGCCAGTGATAAACACTGATTTCCTCAAGAAATGAAATGAATCAGCAATTGAAAAAATAATTGATTTAGTATCTTTCTAACCCATCTTCCCATCTCTAATCACTCTCTCCTCAAATTAATTCATTTCATAGCACTTCTGGTTAATACTCTAAAATCTGCTCCTGCTCCTAATGGTATTGATTATCTTGATGCTAATACTGGTCACCGCATTCAGCTTTGCAAAACCCAAAGCCTCTCTAAATGGTATGGACCTAATAGAAGCAGAATATATTAAGAAGAGGTGGCAAGAATACACAGAACTGTATAAAAAAGATCTTAATGACCCAGATAACCACGATGGTGTGATCACTCACCTGGAGCAGTGAATAGTCACATCCTAGAGTGAGTAGTCAAGTGGACCTTAGGAAGCATCACTATGAAAAAAGCTAGTGGAGGTGATGGAATTCCAGTTGAGCTATTTCAAACCCTAAAAGGTGATGCTGTGAAAGTGCTACAGTCAAAATGCCAGCAAATTTGGAAAACTCAGCAGTGGCCACAGGACTGGAAAATGTCAGTTTTCATTCCACTCTCAAAGAAAGACAATGCCAAATAACATTCAAACTACCACACACTTGTACTCATCTCACAAGGTAGCAAAGTAATGCTCACAATTCTCTAAGCCAAGCTTCAACAGTATGTGAACTGAGAACTTTCAGGTGTTCAAACTGGATTTAGAAAAGGCAGAGGAACCAGAGATAACATTGCCAACATCCGTTGGATCATTGGAAAAGCAAGAGAATTAAAAAAAAAAANATTTACACTGAAAACAGTTACAGTTACGGTTAATAATCTTGTAATTTGTTACTTAGATTCAAACTTGATGGAGATGCTAAATTTCAGTTAGAGATGAATCCAAATGAAGATAGAATTATTTTCTCATCACATAGATTTCCTAAATTTTCTCTCCAAAGTCCTCCCTTATCCCTAAGAGGTAAGAGTTGGGCTTTAGAGTCAGTGTTTGTACTTAGCTCTGTTATTTCTTCTAGTTATGACTTTGGCCGTGTAACTTGACTGTGTTCTCAACTATATCCAGTAACAATAATACTCTATTGATGCTGTCATCGTGATCACAACCCTGACCTCTCAGTGGTATCTGGGCTGGCGTTCCTCCTATCCTGTGCAATTGATCAGCTGCATTGTTTGTTTCAATATTACTTAGCACTGGGTTTGCACACCTCAGAGTGCAGCCTGTGTGTTCAAACACCTGAAGAATTCACAACTGGATGAGGGACTGAATGTTTAAATTTTCTGGCTGAGTGTGTGATGAGGGTTCAGCTTCACTTTATGGTATAACTACTTTGGAGACCTGCAAATGAGCAGCCTGGCACTGGCTTGATAGTGAGTGGGAAGGAGGTTCATTTTATAACAGGCCTCCTTGAACCTGAACTGAGAATCAAAATTTCAGGGCATGCCTGGTATGAAAAAATTAGCATGATGCTTACTTTGCTTTATTTTAGGCTGTCTTTTCTCTTTTTGTCTCTGTTCTTTTTGTGGACTAAAGAAGAGACATGATGTACGTGTGTGTGTGTGTGTGTGTGTGTGTGTGTGTGTGTGAACTGTTTCTGCCTGTGTGTATTGAGACCTGGACATCATGGTATCCTTTGCAGAAATCAGTTCCTTTCCCAACCTTCAGTCCCCTGTAGAAAACCTGTCCTAGTCTGTTGGGGTACAATAGCAGAATACCATAGGCTGGGTAGCTTAAACAGCAGGCGTTTATTTCTTACAGTCTAGAGGCTGGGAGATCTGAGTGGCAGATTGGTTGAGTTGTGGTAAGAGGTCTCTTCTTGGCTTACAGATGTCTCTTACAGAGGTCTCTTCTTGCCTTCTTGCTGTATTTTCACATGGCAGAGAGAGAGATTGAGAGGTTATCTTTGTGTCTTTTTACAAGGGCGTTAATCCTACTCATGCAGATTCCACCTCCCAAAGGCCCCACCTCTGAATACTATCATATTGGGGATTAAGGCTTCAACATATGAATTTTGGGAGGACAAAAACATTCAGTTCACAGCAGGCACCCATAAAGCAAAGTAGGCACAAAGTAAGATTCTTTCCTTAAAGCCCTCTGTGAGTCAATGAGACACAAATGTCTTTGCTCAATGTCCATTTCTGGAAGAGAAGATGGGGAAGGCAAGGGCCCCATCTGAGAGCTTGGGTGCCATCTGTGTTTGATGCATTTGCATATGTGTATCACCCCCATTTACTCCTCATTCCAGCTCAGTGGTGTAGGTGTTTTTCAAACCTATTTTACTAGAGAAATGAGGAGACCTGAAATAACCTGTCTGAAGCTCCCAGCTAGGTAGTGGTAGGACACATGAGCAGAGTTGGGTAGAGACCTTTTCTGCCTGGGGATTTATTTGTGCGTGGAACACAGCTTTTCTCCAGCACCTTGAATGCTGGCAGCTTCAGCAGTATTCCACCCTCGTGGGCATCACCATTCTCTCCCAGGGCATTGGCAGCAGGTGCAACAGTGAGGTCTCCACAGTTGGTTCCACATCCAGCAGGTCAATAATGGTACCTGCAAGGTGGAAGGACACAGACATGCTGAGTGCCATGGAGACAGACAGGAGTATTGGGAGGTACCTACTGGGGTCTCTTAGTCATAAAGGGAGACCTTCGAAGTAGAGCTGAAGGACGGTGTAAGCCAGGAAGGTGGTAGGGCTGAGCTATGAGCTGTCCCTGCTTCCAGAGTCCCATCTGTGCCCAGGGATAAGAGAGGTCTGAAAAAATCAGGGCTGTGTTCACGTAGAGCCCCTATGCATGCAAGACCCTACATCAAGCACTCTCACATAGAACATTTGATTTCTCCTTAGATCAACTTGGCAGGGGAGGAATTATAACTCCCAATTTAGAGACAAGCAAATTCTGGCTCATAGAAATCAGGTACATAATGCAAGGTTATGAATCTGTTGAGAGGCAGGGGGAGGAAGAGATGTTTATAGGTGCAGAGGATGGAGGTAGGGAGACAGATTCTAGAGTCTTCTGCTCAGCAGCATATACTCAAAGCCCTGGTTTCATGATGGTTTTCCTGAGTTAGGTGTGTTGTAGAAGTTCAGACTCTATCAGTGTAGCTGATAGGGGCAGTTGTGAGTGTGAGAGAGAGTGTGTGTGTGTGTGTGTGCACACATGTGGATGTTTGGAGGGGATAGAGCTGAATTTTCTATTCATTAAAAATTTTATTTATTTATTAATGGCTGTGCTGGGTCTTTGTTGCCGCACTCAGGCTTTCTCTAGTTGTGCCTAGTGGGGACTACTCTCCGGTTACAGTGTGAGAGCATCTCATTTGTAGGAGCTTCTGCTGTTGCAGAGCATGCGTTCTCAGGCTCGTGGGTTTCCGTAGTTGAGGCTCATGGGTTTAGTTGCCTTGTGGCATGTGGGATCTTCCTGGAAAGAAAGTGAAAGTGAAGTCGCTCAGTCGTGTCTGACTCTTTGCAACCCCATGGACTGTAGCCTATCAGGCTCCTCTGTCCATGGGATTCTCCAGGCAAGAGTGCTGGAGTGGATTGCCATTTCCTTCTCCAGGGGATCTTCCCGACCCAGGAATTGAACCCGGGTCTCCCACATTGTAGGCAGATGCTTTACCATCTGAGCCGCCAGACGGGGATCAAACCCTGTCTCCTGCATTGGCAGGCAGATTCTTAACCACCTGACCACCAGGGAAGCCCTGTATTCATTCTTGTGTTTGCTGTTGGTTGAAGCGGCATTGTTCAGTAAATTAGGTGAAGGATTTTTAAAATTTTCTCCAACTCCTAGTACTTTTTTTACTTGAAATTGTAATTCAATCTATTTTCAGAACTCAATAGCAGTCTTATTAAAAAAATTGGACTTATCTTTCTCAGTTCTCTCTCTCATTTCTTATTCGTTTCCTCCCCCGGTCTTTCTTTTTTTCTTTGTATATTTTCTTTTTTCCTTCTTAAGCCCCCTCACTTCATCTTGTCCTTTTGGAAGCTTCTTTTTGGGACCCTCAGCGATCCCACACAACTTCAGTTTGGTTCTGATTCAAGCAATGAAGATAAAATATGAATGGGCTTAGGAAATGCTCTTCCACTTTCATAAAAGAAAAAAAAGTAACATTGCTGCCAGGTCACCCAGAACAAGTTCCAATTCCCAAGAGCCCGGGAAGAATTTTCAAAGTAAAAAATCAATGGCTATGAAATTACACATTAGTCCACGGGAGAGTTCTCTGTCTGTTTTCCCAGTGAACATCCATCTTGCTATAGTAATAGTGGCACAGACAATTTGCTGCAGTGAAGTTGATCTATAAGTGTTTTAATTAAAGTTCTGACAGCCAATTGAAGCCTTTTTTATTTTTTGGATGTATCGTATCAATCTTTTTCTGTCCCTGAATGACTATGCCTGGGGAGTTTAATCTATTAGGGAGGTGTAAGTTAATGTCCTGGATGCATTAACCGTTCAGAAAGGAAAGGACATCCGTGGTTTTCTTTTTATTTTAAGTTCCCCAAGCTCAAAGTTCTATAAGAGTATCTCTTAATAAATGTTTGCTGAACGCAAAAGTTGATAAGCATTGCTTGAAAATTGTGATAGAGGGTGAGACTTCTTTGTTTGCTTTTAAAGTTAATTTCTTCTGGAGTATAGCTGCTTTACAATGTTGTGATAGTTTCTAGTGAATCAACTGTCCGTATATATGTATACACACCCTCCCCTCCTTTTTGGATTTCCTTCCCATTCAGGTCACCACAGTGCCTTAAGTAGAGTTCCTTGGAGCCTAACTTCCCATTCCCATTGAATTAAGTGTTCCTCTCTACATAACTGTCCTTTCTATTTTCAAAGAAGATTGTACAAAATCATACATATGAATTGGCCATGTAAACTGTAATGCTTCAGTTCAGTCGCTCAGTCCTGCCCAACTCTTTGTGACCCCATGGACTGCAGCACTCCAGGCTTCCTTGTCCATCACCAACTCCCGGAATTTACCCAAACTCATGTCCATTAAGTCAGTGATGCCATCCAACCATCTCATCCTCGGTCGTCCCCTTCTCCTCCTGCCTTCAGTCTTTCCCAGCATCAGGGTCTTTTCCAATAAGAGAGCTCTTTGCATCAGGTGGCCAACGTATTGGAGTTTCAGCTTCAGCATCAGTCCTTCCAACGAACACCCAGGACTGATCTCCTTTAGGATGGACTGGTTGGATCTCCTTGCAGTCCAAGGAACTCTCAAGAGTCTTCTCCAACACCACAGTTCAAGGATATAATATTATTCGTCTGTTGTCTGCTTCATGACTCTCTTCTGGGTGGGCAAGGGAACATGGGATGAGGGGATGAGTTTAGGCCAGTCTAAATCACAGCATGGAGGGTTGAAATCAAGATACATAGATGCTTAAGNACACCACAGTTCAAGGATATAATATTATTCGTCTGTTGTCTGCTTCATGACTCTCTTCTGGGTGGGCAAGGGAACATGGGATGAGGGGATGAGTTTAGGCCAGTCTAAATCACAGCATGGAGGGTTGAAATCAAGATACATAGATGCTTAAGGCAAAGGTTGAGTTCTTATTATATGACAGATTTTATAAGCTCAGGGGATACAGGGAAACTCACCTAGGTACCTGTCCTTGAAGGGACCCAGTTTTAGAAGGGAAGATGGACACAGGACAATTAATGAAAACACAGCATGAAAGAGGCTGTCCAAAGTGAGTAACGTAGCACCACAGGAGACCCAAGGGTAGAGGAGTGAGCTTTGCTCTAATGAGAGGCATATAAGAACATAAAGACCCATTGAGATGAGTGCTTATTTCCTTGGCTCACCATATTGGTCTCAGGACTGGAATAGTGCTTAGTGTATATTAAGCACTCCGAAAATTTTGTTGAATGACTAAACAACTGAGTTTGAACTGTGACTTGGAAAAAAAGATGAACATAGGGGTAACTGACTTGGGGTAAGGAGGTTATATTAGGACAAGGCATTTCTGCCTACTGTATAGTGCCTTAAGCAGAGACATTACTTTGCCGACTAAGGTCTGTCTAGTCAAGGCTATGGTTTTTCCTGTGGTCATGTATGGATGTGAGAGTTGGATTGTGATGAAGGCTGAGTGCTGAAGAGTTGATGCTTTTGAACTGTGGTGTTGGAGAAGACTCTTGAGAGTCCTTTGGACTGCAAGGAGATCTAAGCAGTCCATTCTGAAGGAGATCAGCCCTGGGATTTCTTTGGAAGGAATGATGCTAAAGCTGAAACTCCAGTACTTTGGCCACCTCATG
>SJYV01021052.1:201453-219102 GCA_006410875.1 Neotragus pygmaeus | reverse complement strand
GAACATAAAGACCCATTGAGATGAGTGCTTGTTTCCTTGGCTCACCATATTGGTCTCAGGACTGGAATAGTGCTTAGTGTATATTAAGCACTCCGAAAATTTTGTTGAATGACTAAACAACTGAGTTTGAACTGTGACTTGGAAAAAAAGATGAACATAGGGGTAACTGACTTGGGGTAAGGAGGTTATATTAGGACAAGGCATTTCTGCCTACTGTATAGTGCCTTAAGCAGAGACATTACTTTGCCGACTAAGGTCTGTCTAGTCAAGGCTATGGTTTTTCCTGTGGTCATGTATGGATGTGAGAGTTGGATTGTGATGAAGGCTGAGTGCTGAAGAGTTGATGCTTTTGAACTGTGGTGTTGGAGAAGACTCTTGAGAGTCCTTTGGACTGCAAGGAGATCTAAGCAGTCCATTCTGAAGGAGATCAGCCCTGGGATTTCTTTGGAAGGAATGATGCTAAAGCTGAAACTCCAGTACTTTGGCCACCTCATGCGAAGAGTTGACTCATTGGAAAAGACTCTGATGCTGGGAGGGATTGGGGGCAGGAGGAAAAGGGGATGACAGAGGATGAGATGGCTGGATGGCATCGCTGACTCGATGGATGTGAGTCTGAGTGAACTCCGGGAGTTGGTGATGGACAGGGAGGCCTGGCGTGCTGTGATTCATGGGGTTGCGAGGAGTCAGACTTGACTGAACAAGTGAACTGAACTGAATAGTGCCTTAGACTTTTCTAGCACCTACTAAGTGGGAGCTTTTCCTCCTCTGAGCAATTGCACCGCTCAGTGGCTTTGCCCTCACTGGAAGGGTAGGATATGTTTCAAAGATTGTACCAACTTTGATTTTGTCCATCAGTTTCAAGCACTTGATATCATTCCCTAGCTTGGATTTCTGAAATATTTTTGAAATTGAATTCTGACAAGGATTAAAGGAAACAGAAAGAAGTTAACTGTGTTTCCAGGGTCACCAAGGATATTTGCTTGGCACCAGCAAAAATTTCACAATCTTGATGGTTCCTGAAATTCAAACTCTTGCAAACAAATGATTATACAACTGAGGAGAGCCAAGCTGATGATGGTCAGTGCCCCACTGAGCATCAGTTCTATTTTTGGCTGTTAGAAGCAAAACTTAAATCAGCACTTAGTAATTCTTTGTTGAATAAGTGAATATTGCATATCAGTATTCAGTGTCAGATATTTTTGTTGAGGATGGAATGAGGAATGGTAGTGCATTAGGGCTGGACTCTGACATGTATGTCAAGAAGTGTGACTATGGAATAAATGTTGAAGAATGAGCAGTCTGGAGAGTTGACCTAATGTTCTAAGTCTGCCAGGATGTGAATTTGGGCTAAATACTTCTGCTCAAGAAATCTAGGTTGTCTGACTCTCTAAACTGAAGTTCCTTCAAGCTCTGAGGTTTTATGATTCTACCATCATCTGTTCCACATGCACCACTCTTGCCAAAGGTAAAGAGATTTTTTTGTTTTTGAGTGAAGAAGGAATTCTCATTGGGTTTTTTTTTTGATTTTGGACTGTGAATTTTATTTTATTTTTTTTTGTTTTATTTATTTATTTATTTTTTAATTTGACTTTACAATACTCTATTGGGTTTGCTATACATCGACATGATTGAATCCTAAATAACATTGGCTTGGCCAAAAAGTTCATTCTGTTTTTCTGTCACACCTTGTGGAAAAANTTTATTTATTTATTTATTTTTAAATTTGACTTTACAATACTCTATTGGGTTTGCCATACATCGACATGATTGAATCCTAAATAACATTGGCTTGGCCAAAAAGTTCATTCTGTTTTTCTGTCACACCTTGTGGAAAAACCTGAAGAAACTTTTTGGCCAGCCCAATAGAAACCCAAATAATTTGAACTCATGTAAATATTTCATTTTTTTTTAATGCATGGGAAAGTTCAGAGATGGTGAATAACTTGTCTGAGGTCATGGAGCAGGTTTGGATATGCCTAGAAGCCTGGGTATTTGACCCTCCATCCAAGATTCTATAGGTTTTCACCATAACACTAATCAATAATAGTGGCATTGTGTGGAGAAGGTCAGACTGAGGTGCATTGAGGTCAATGACTTGTCTAAATGATGTATTGGTCTCTGTGATCTTGAATGAATTGATTGTGGGTGGTGGAGTTCCATTGCCCAGTTTTCCTGTGGTCATTTTACTTTTCATCAAGAAATTGGCACACCTTACATGTTAGATGTGTGCCTATGGCATCCAGAGGCCCAGGAATAACCAAACCACAGGCTTTTCAGGCTGAACTGCAGCGTCCATGTTGTAGCCAATGCCTGCACCACTGCCAAATCTGACCCTCGCCACTCACACCCTCAAATTCCTCTAGTTTTGACCTAGGGGAAAGCTGTGATTGAGGACACGTAATGAAAGAGCAGAGTAAATCAGACAACTTTTTCCTCCTGGCATTTGGGTAGAGTTGACCTAGGATCCTTTGCTTGTCTTATGGTTGAGATGACTGGGTACGTCACCCAGTCTATCTGAGAGCAACTCAGTTTAGAGTAATTTAGGGAACCTGAGGTCATTTTTGGCTGTGTTGATGTCCAATGTGGGACAAGGGTGGTTCTTGAACATTTTCAAGGCTAATTGTGTATGTGCATTGGCTTTAATCCACACAAAGTTCCGATTACCCAATGCAGTGAACAGAGATGGAGACAAAGAAGAGGATTACATAAAGTAAAGAAGAAAGTATCCCTCCAGGAGTCTGTGCATACATATGTAAAGCTATCAGTTAGGAGAGGGTCAGAAGGATCTGGGTTTTCAATCAAAGGCTGTGCTCACTTATTTAACTAAATTCAACAAGTGACAGACACAATAACCTGTCATGAGGATATGAAGGAGGGAGAAATTCGTTCTCATTGGAAATACTTAGAAAGTCTTCCTTAGAAGAGGTGAGTTAGCGTAGTTAACTTGTAATGGTTAAGTGTATAGGCTAGGGGTTAAAAAGATTTGAATTCTGAGTGACCTTGAAAATATAACTGACCTCTGTTTTTTCTTGTCCATAAAATAAAAAATCAGGATGGTATCTACACCTAGGGTTGTGAGAATTAATAAACAAATCTCTGTTATATGCATGGCACAGTACTTTATATAGATTGAGTGCTCAATAAATGTTAGCCATGGAGAAGGCAATGGCACCCCACTCCAGTACTCTTGCCTAGAAAATCCCATGGGCGGAGGAGCCTGGTAGGCTGCAGTCCATGGGGTCGCTAAGAGTCAGACATGACTGAGCGACTTCACTTTCACTTCTCACTTTCATGCATTGGAGAAGGAAATGGCAACCCACTCCAGTGTTCTTGCCTGGAGAATCCCAGGGACGGGGGAGCCTGGTGGGCTACCGTCTATGGGGTCGCACAGAGTCAGTCACGACTGAAGTGACTTAGCAGCAGCAGCAGCAGCAGCATCTTCAGTGTTATTTTATCTGATACAATGGCTTTCACAACAATTCTGCAAACTTGCTTGGCAGATTACTTTGGGACTGGTAGGAATATGCTGATTTTTAAGCTATTGTCTCTCAGCTCCAGATCTCCAATTCCGTATCACATTCTGGGATACTGGAGTTTGAAATCTGCCAACTCTGCTGCTTCCTTTGCTGTTTGCTCCCTTTCAGTTTCTCCCATTAGGGGCCCTCGAGGGAAACCAGAAGGCAGGAGGAGAGAGTGGGGACTTGCTTCTTTGCGTCTGTTACTGTTCCTCTCTGTGCTATCCATCAGTAGCCCTTCATCCCAGCCTGATTCTGGTTGCCAGCCTCTTTCCACACATTTAGTTTCATTGCACTCCTCAGAATGAGCCCGACAGCATTTCTTCCTTACAGGATGGAAACTTAGTTCTATAGGGCTCTTCCTCGAAGCTCTTGCAAGAAAGAAGCAGCCAGGCAGCACCCTCTTCCCAGAGGGTGTGAGTCCTAGCTCCTTGCAGCCATTTCTCTGAGCTTCTGACTTCTGATAACCCCAGTGCCTTCCCATTCATCAGCTCTAATGTAGTGGCTTGCTACCATATTTGCATTGTCTTATCACTCCCATTTTTAAAACTTTGTCATTTCTCCAATAACTTTTTAAGCAACTCCCATATTAACTTTCTCGGTTCAAATCATTCTTCCCAACTGGGGCCTGACTGTTGCAGGGTAACAGCATACCTAGAAAGAACCCTGAATAGTGGCTCAGTGGTTAGGACTCTGTGCTTCCACTGGAGGGGGTGTGAGTTTGGTCCCTGGCTGAGGAACTAAGATCCGACACACTGCAGGATGCAATCAAAGAAGAAAATAAGTTCTCCCTTTAAACAGGCCAAGGCATCTTGCTGCTTTCTGGTGCTAGTCTGTAGGTTCAGTCTCTGTCATTCTTCCTTCCTTTCTCCCCATAAAATTGTTTCTGCCATTTTTTTTCCAGTTCTTTCAAAGTTGATGAGTTAAGGCTATTTTACCATTTCAGATGGTTACGAAATGCTATTTCTTGTGCTAGATCATCCTGGAGGTTGGCCAGAGGTAGACAAAAAAGCCACTGTCCTTTGGTTAGTGGTATTCCTCAATAAGTTGTTTCAAGCTTGGCTCCAGATCTCAGCAAACTGGTCTTAGCTGCTCTTAATTTTCTGCTCTGTAAATTATATAACTTAGGACTCTTTCTATGTTAAGTGACAAAAATCCAACTCAGTCTCTCTTAATGAAAAGAGAGTCCTTCTGACTTGAAAAGTTTAGGGTACTTCTTTCAAGAATAGCTGAATCCAGTTGCTCCAAATGATATATCTAAGAATCTGCTTCTCATATACACACAGTAAACCATATAGGGAGAAGAATCTCTGGTTGGCTGGACCTTGGCCATGTTACTGAGAGTTTAGGTAGGGTGGCACATCAAATGGAAATCAAGGTGGTATCTCTAGAATAAAAAGAAATCGATTCAGGGGAGGCAAATACAGCAGATGTCACCTACCACAGTATTGGTCTCTTGAGAGTCCCTCGGACTGAGAAGGAGATCAAACCAGTCAATCTGAAAGGAGATCAACACTGAATTTTCACTGGAAGGACTGATGCTGAAGCTCTGATACTTCGGCCATCTGATGTGAAGTGCTGACATTGAGGCTTGGAGGACTTCTGCTTGTCAAGATGGAATGCTTTACTCTCCCCATGATGGTCACCCTCTGCACACAGCCTTGCGTCTAGGGCAAGCAGCCTTGATACTGGATGTAGGAGCAAGTCCTGGATGTGATGTGCTTGCCCGTTCTCTCACTCTGTGAGGGACTTTCCCTTTTTATTTCTCCTTCTGGAGAATAATATGGTGAACTGGCTGATAGCCTGGATTTGCTGCAGCTAAATAGCCTGGATTTGAATCAAGGCACCATTATTATTATCATTAGTAATAGTGGTATTTATTTATTTGACTCTGCTAGGTCTCAAGTTGTGACATGTAGGATATCAATCTTCATTAAGGCACGCAGTATCTTTAATTGTGGCATGTGAACTCTTAGTTGCAACATTTGGAATCTAGTTCCCTGAACAGGGATTGAACCTAGCCAGGCCTCATGCATTGAGACGGCACAGTCTTAGCCACTGGACTACCAGGGAAGTCCCCATAATACCCATTTTTATTAGCTCTTTGACTTTGGGTAAGTTACTCAACCTTTTTGCACATCAGGATAATAGTGCTTTTCTTCAGCTTCATTTCTTTCATGAGCTTTTTTTCTTCATCACATACAACAATACTTTTTTCTCAAGAAGATCAAATGAAATGATAATTGTAAGTGCTCAAATAGTGCCAGACGTATGGTTTGTGATCGGTAGGTATTAGTTAATATGGTTCTTACTGTCCTATAGAAACTCCTCCCAGAGACTTAAACCAATAGTGGACCAGATTGATCACATTGATGTTTTAAACTTTAATACCAATTGTGTACTTATGTGAAACTAAATCTCAATTTTATTTCATCTGCTAAAAAGAAAATCTTTCTTACCTTTATTGGTCTGCTCTTAATAAGAAATTTAAACAAAGGTTGTTCTTTACCTTTTAAGTAATCCACTTGGAAAGCAAAGATTTTACGTCTTACCAATTGTGCTTGTGCTTCACACTGTCTTCATGAGGTCTTTGATTACTTAAAACCGAGTCTGCTCTATTAAAAGAGCCAAGTTATGCTCACAACTATGTAACCTTCTTTATTTGCCTTTAAAATAGAATACTTTGTTACTTTGGTTAGATAGATAATTAAGTACTGTTTCATAATGATCTGTGATCCTAGTTAATCAAGTATCTACAACCTTTTTATTTTTTGACAAATTTCATAAAGTCAAGTTCCAAATGAAATTTTTGACCAGGAATTAACTTTGGGATTTTTTTAGAGGGCCCCTGGAACGTGTCAAAAGATTTGTTCTCTCCCCTTATAAAAGAAGGAGGTGAAACTAATTCAGTTTATGTGATATGTTATATAACATGGAAAATATTATCGGATAAGAAATAATACTAAACATTCTTTATATTGTATTTGATAATTATATACTATAAGTGTTCCAGAAATTGAGTGAAATTCCTAAAATTTGGATATATCCTGATATAATATTATTAGACATAATTCTAGTCATTATCTTTAAATGCTGTGTATCACAGAAATAACCAAACATTGTAATGAACTCTAATCAGATCTGTAACCATGACCATGTTTTAAGTCTTTCTCATTCACAGAGTTATCGTTTTACTCTGATGCCTTTGCAAAAGTGCTTCATCTTCAAGGAGATTATTCAAGGTTATAAAACTGAACTGGGTAAAAACTAAAATTGGTGGAAAAAAACTAGATTAAAAATCAATAAGAAGTAATTACATGCAATTGAATATACTGATGAGAATGAGCATAACTTCTATTTTTTTTTTGCTTGAAACATTATATTTTTTAAATGTTATTTTTACTTTATTCTACTTTACAATACTGTATTGGCTTTGCCATACATCTGTTTTTCCAAAGTTAAGGAAACCTTGTATCTTTTCATTTAAACTATCTATAACTTTTATGGGATTTACCTTTGTGAACAAAGATGAAACATTTATCTTTTTCTATCTACCTGATCCTTCCAATATTCAGAAACTCTCAATGAGTATTCTTTTAATAGAAATTTAGTTATTTGCATAAATTCAATTAAAATCTGTTCTTCTTGTAACAGGACACAATTGGAAACACTGTTTATATTACCAAGGCTTTGACAGGCATGCCATATTTTAAAATGATGTACATAAACTCAGATATGATCAGATAGCTTTAAGGAACTAGGATTGGCTTTATGGAGCCTATAAAGCTTCTTGGGAAAACAGTCAGGCACCTTGCTTGTTGGTTTCCCAGCAGCCTTACCAAGTGAGTAAGGAAGGTAACTTCTCAGCAGACACAGGAACTTTAAGGTATTTTGGGGACCAGAGAAGAAAGGGATTCACTCAAATCTATAGGTATTACATCTGATGGCACATGCTTGGCTTGGCTTCTAAGCCATGAGACACTTTTAAGAGTCCAGTCTAAGATTCCTTATGAAAAGTTCCAGCAAAGCACACTTAAAAGAGCCTATATGATCAATTAACTATTCTTGCTACAGTTATGTAAATAATCAGACCAAGTTCACTGAAAGGAGATTTAATTTGCAAGCAAATCACTCTTATTGTGATTATCCTTGATAAAACAGGGGTGATTATACAGAGAAAAATTAATATGTTTCAGTAATACTCTTTTATGGATATCAAATTGTCCTTGAGGTTTTGTTTTCTACCTGTAAAGTGGACTAAATCCTGATTCTTCCAGTTTTTTTTTCTTTTCTAATATTTTGCTACAACTCTCCAAACTAACATTTCAATTTTATCCCACTCTTTCAACTTGGAATCATGAGAACTAAAACTATCTTTTCCCTAAAACCATATAGCTAACGATGGACAATCTGAAAGAACATTCAGAGAAATCACAACAGTTCATGTGTAGACAATTTTTGTGATTGTTGCTGTGTGAACCATTCAGAAAGAACAGCAGAAACATTTAAACTGCAAACCAGGAAAATCTATAAGTTGCCACTGCCTGCCCTCACTTCATCTGAAGATGCTTTAAGCCAGACATTTAGAAGTCCTCTCAACGCACTGCCTTGAGAACTCAGAAACTGGGATTATAATATGTTCCAATATTAACCTTTGTGTTTTTTTTTTAATTCCATAGAAATGTTTATTACTAAGTATCTGATTGCTTGCACCATAGGCCTAACTCTGAGAGCCCAATTACATGACTAGCTCCTGCAATGAAGCACAACTGTTTAACTGAATTGGCCTATTCTTAGAACTCAGAGATGAGTATTATGAGATGGATTAACCTATCAACTCAACGGTGGGATGAACAGGTTCAAAATGAGACTCCCCTAGAAGTGTCACTTTGGCATGCGGGTTGTTTTGAGCTGAAGAGATGGAGGCCCGAAACCTAGCAAGAGTGTTTTACCTTCCCTTCAACTACAGAAAATCATTTACATAGAATGGTCCAGGAAGAGAGCTGTCACCAGAGAAAACTACAAAAAGTAGGGTAAGTATGGTAAGCTGAGGTAGCCTGGCAGGGTTGGTTTATTCAAAGTTTTCCCTGCATTCCATTGTCTCTGAATGGAATGGCAAACACTTGTTTACAAATGCTTGCTCTTCCCATCTTTTATTGTCTTCCTGCTCACTATAGACCTAGACCCCTATCTTCTTCTTAGCTCAGAAAGGCATATGAGCCTCAACTGCCTGACTGTTATGGACTCTCTCATTGCCTTTGTGGGCCTGCCATACATACATAATTAAATTTCTTTTTCTCAGGTTAATCTGTCTGATGTCAATTATATTGATAGAGAAACCAAAAGAACCCAGATGGGTAGGGAATTTTTATTTTTCTTCCATGCAAAAGAAAAAAGTCAAATACAAAAGACCACATATAGTATGATTACACTTTTATTAAATGCCCATGATAGGCAAATTCATAGAGCAGAGACTAGTCATTGCCACAGGCTATGCAGAGGGAGGAACAGGGAATGACTGTTAATGGGTATGGAGTTTCTTTGGGGGATGATGAAGCTATACTAAAGTTACTGATGATAGTTGTAACAGCCATATCGATATATTAAAACCTATTGAATTGTACATTTTAAAAGGGTAGATTTTTATTGTATGTGAATTATATCTCTTTAATTGTAAAGCTGTTATCAAAAAGTCCCTGGGATATCCCATTTCTTAAGAAACCCATGTATTTTTTCTTTCTCCTTGAAGTCTTCTGAAGAAGTTTATAGCTCTTTTTGCTGTGTGTGCTTTCAAGAAGCAGCGTGCTCTGGTTTCATTTGATTTTGTTTCATTTTAGTGTCAGAATCAACCCTGCTTACATATCCTGAGTCTTTTCCTTTTTTTCAATTTGAGGCTTAACAACAAACAAAAAGAGGCAGCACTTCCCCAATGATTCAACAGGTTTTGATGGGCAGATGGTGAGCGTTTGTTTCCCTCATTGTTTGCTACCAGGAAGAATGGTGTGAAATAGCTCTCTGTGTCAGAATGTATGATTCACAAAATAATTCCTTCTTTTTATTTTAGCCTATATTGAAACACTAATGTCTCTTCATTTTATGTCAACTTTGGGCAAAATGTCNGCAGATGGTGAGCGTTTGTTTCCCTCATTGTTTGCTACCAGGAAGAATGGTGTGAAATAGCTCTCTGTGTCAGAATGTATGATTCACAAAATAATTCCTTCTTTTTATTTTAGCCTATATTGAAACACTAATGTCTCTTCATTTTATGTCAACTTTGGGCAAAATGTCATCATGTTCCAATGACTTTATTGGTAAAATAAGATAATAAATTTACCTACACAGATAGCATAGATGAAAGCTAGGAAAGATGAACACTTTAGGCTGATATGTGACCAATATTAGGCTGATATGTGACCACTTTCAAAACCCGTCACTACAGTCTTGAAATTTCTACCACAACGGACTAAAAATCTTAATTAGAATATTCAGAAATCAATAGCCAATCTACTTAGGTAGATCTTGAAATATTTATTTATTTTGGTGGGCAATTTCTTCCTGATTACAGGAGAGGAAGATACTGCTTGTGGCTTCCCCGATACCCATTCAGTCTTTTTAAAAAAAAAAAAAATTCCACTTTTATTTAGTAGTAACAGTGTGTCTAGCTAAAACAAACAACCTCATTTCAAGCTTCCCTGGAAGCNCATTGAGGTCAATGACTTGTCTAAATGATGTATTGGTCTCTGTGATCTTGAATGAATTGATTGTGGGTGGTGGAGTTCCATTGCCCAGTTTTCCTGTGGTCATTTTACTTTTCATCAAGAAATTGGCACACCTTACATGTTAGATGTGTGCCTATGGCATCCAGAGGCCCAGGAATAACCAAACCACAGGCTTTTCAGGCTGAACTGCAGCGTCCATGTTGTAGCCAATGCCTGCACCACTGCCAAATCTGACCCTCGCCACTCACACCCTCAAATTCCTCTAGTTTTGACCTAGGGGAAAGCTGTGATTGAGGACACGTAATGAAAGAGCAGAGTAAATCAGACAACTTTTTCCTCCTGGCATTTGGGTAGAGTTGACCTAGGATCCTTTGCTTGTCTTATGGTTGAGATGACTGGGTACGTCACCCAGTCTATCTGAGAGCAACTCAGTTTAGAGTAATTTAGGGAACCTGAGGTCATTTTTGGCTGTGTTGATGTCCAATGTGGGACAAGGGTGGTTCTTGAACATTTTCAAGGCTAATTGTGTATGTGCATTGGCTTTAATCCACACAAAGTTCCGATTACCCAATGCAGTGAACAGAGATGGAGACAAAGAAGAGGATTACATAAAGTAAAGAAGAAAGTATCCCTCCAGGAGTCTGTGCATACATATGTAAAGCTATCAGTTAGGAGAGGGTCAGAAGGATCTGGGTTTTCAATCAAAGGCTGTGCTCACTTATTTAACTAAATTCAACAAGTGACAGACACAATAACCTGTCATGAGGATATGAAGGAGGGAGAAATTCGTTCTCATTGGAAATACTTAGAAAGTCTTCCTTAGAAGAGGTGAGTTAGCGTAGTTAACTTGTAATGGTTAAGTGTATAGGCTAGGGGTTAAAAAGATTTGAATTCTGAGTGACCTTGAAAATATAACTGACCTCTGTTTTTTCTTGTCCATAAAATAAAAAATCAGGATGGTATCTACACCTAGGGTTGTGAGAATTAATAAACAAATCTCTGTTATATGCATGGCACAGTACTTTATATAGATTGAGTGCTCAATAAATGTTAGCCATGGAGAAGGCAATGGCACCCCACTCCAGTACTCTTGCCTAGAAAATCCCATGGGCGGAGGAGCCTGGTAGGCTGCAGTCCATGGGGTCGCTAAGAGTCAGACATGACTGAGCGACTTCACTTTCACTTCTCACTTTCATGCATTGGAGAAGGAAATGGCAACCCACTCCAGTGTTCTTGCCTGGAGAATCCCAGGGACGGGGGAGCCTGGTGGGCTACCGTCTATGGGGTCGCACAGAGTCAGTCACGACTGAAGTGACTTAGCAGCAGCAGCAGCAGCAGCATCTTCAGTGTTATTTTATCTGATACAATGGCTTTCACAACAATTCTGCAAACTTGCTTGGCAGATTACTTTGGGACTGGTAGGAATATGCTGATTTTTAAGCTATTGTCTCTCAGCTCCAGATCTCCAATTCCGTATCACATTCTGGGATACTGGAGTTTGAAATCTGCCAACTCTGCTGCTTCCTTTGCTGTTTGCTCCCTTTCAGTTTCTCCCATTAGGGGCCCTCGAGGGAAACCAGAAGGCAGGAGGAGAGAGTGGGGACTTGCTTCTTTGCGTCTGTTACTGTTCCTCTCTGTGCTATCCATCAGTAGCCCTTCATCCCAGCCTGATTCTGGTTGCCAGCCTCTTTCCACACATTTAGTTTCATTGCACTCCTCAGAATGAGCCCGACAGCATTTCTTCCTTACAGGATGGAAACTTAGTTCTATAGGGCTCTTCCTCGAAGCTCTTGCAAGAAAGAAGCAGCCAGGCAGCACCCTCTTCCCAGAGGGTGTGAGTCCTAGCTCCTTGCAGCCATTTCTCTGAGCTTCTGACTTCTGATAACCCCAGTGCCTTCCCATTCATCAGCTCTAATGTAGTGGCTTGCTACCATATTTGCATTGTCTTATCACTCCCATTTTTAAAACTTTGTCATTTCTCCAATAACTTTTTAAGCAACTCCCATATTAACTTTCTCGGTTCAAATCATTCTTCCCAACTGGGGCCTGACTGTTGCAGGGTAACAGCATACCTAGAAAGAACCCTGAATAGTGGCTCAGTGGTTAGGACTCTGTGCTTCCACTGGAGGGGGTGTGAGTTTGGTCCCTGGCTGAGGAACTAAGATCCGACACACTGCAGGATGCAATCAAAGAAGAAAATAAGTTCTCCCTTTAAACAGGCCAAGGCATCTTGCTGCTTTCTGGTGCTAGTCTGTAGGTTCAGTCTCTGTCATTCTTCCTTCCTTTCTCCCCATAAAATTGTTTCTGCCATTTTTTTTCCAGTTCTTTCAAAGTTGATGAGTTAAGGCTATTTTACCATTTCAGATGGTTACGAAATGCTATTTCTTGTGCTAGATCATCCTGGAGGTTGGCCAGAGGTAGACAAAAAAGCCACTGTCCTTTGGTTAGTGGTATTCCTCAATAAGTTGTTTCAAGCTTGGCTCCAGATCTCAGCAAACTGGTCTTAGCTGCTCTTAATTTTCTGCTCTGTAAATTATATAACTTAGGACTCTTTCTATGTTAAGTGACAAAAATCCAACTCAGTCTCTCTTAATGAAAAGAGAGTCCTTCTGACTTGAAAAGTTTAGGGTACTTCTTTCAAGAATAGCTGAATCCAGTTGCTCCAAATGATATATCTAAGAATCTGCTTCTCATATACACACAGTAAACCATATAGGGAGAAGAATCTCTGGTTGGCTGGACCTTGGCCATGTTACTGAGAGTTTAGGTAGGGTGGCACATCAAATGGAAATCAAGGTGGTATCTCTAGAATAAAAAGAAATCGATTCAGGGGAGGCAAATACAGCAGATGTCACCTACCACAGTATTGGTCTCTTGAGAGTCCCTCGGACTGAGAAGGAGATCAAACCAGTCAATCTGAAAGGAGATCAACACTGAATTTTCACTGGAAGGACTGATGCTGAAGCTCTGATACTTCGGCCATCTGATGTGAAGTGCTGACATTGAGGCTTGGAGGACTTCTGCTTGTCAAGATGGAATGCTTTACTCTCCCCATGATGGTCACCCTCTGCACACAGCCTTGCGTCTAGGGCAAGCAGCCTTGATACTGGATGTAGGAGCAAGTCCTGGATGTGATGTGCTTGCCCGTTCTCTCACTCTGTGAGGGACTTTCCCTTTTTATTTCTCCTTCTGGAGAATAATATGGTGAACTGGCTGATAGCCTGGATTTGCTGCAGCTAAATAGCCTGGATTTGAATCAAGGCACCATTATTATTATCATTAGTAATAGTGGTATTTATTTATTTGACTCTGCTAGGTCTCAAGTTGTGACATGTAGGATATCAATCTTCATTAAGGCACGCAGTATCTTTAATTGTGGCATGTGAACTCTTAGTTGCAACATTTGGAATCTAGTTCCCTGAACAGGGATTGAACCTAGCCAGGCCTCATGCATTGAGACGGCACAGTCTTAGCCACTGGACTACCAGGGAAGTCCCCATAATACCCATTTTTATTAGCTCTTTGACTTTGGGTAAGTTACTCAACCTTTTTGCACATCAGGATAATAGTGCTTTTCTTCAGCTTCATTTCTTTCATGAGCTTTTTTTCTTCATCACATACAACAATACTTTTTTCTCAAGAAGATCAAATGAAATGATAATTGTAAGTGCTCAAATAGTGCCAGACGTATGGTTTGTGATCGGTAGGTATTAGTTAATATGGTTCTTACTGTCCTATAGAAACTCCTCCCAGAGACTTAAACCAATAGTGGACCAGATTGATCACATTGATGTTTTACAGGATCCATTCCCCTCCCTTCCTTAGAATCCTCCAGACTTTGTCCCATTGGTCGTCTTTCCTCTTGAGAACAAGAGCTTGTTGGTTAAGTGTATGAGTTTGGAAGCCAGGCATCCCTGGAAATAAGTCCTGGAATTATCAGAAGTAATCAAAATGCTGGGCTTCCCCAGTGACTCAGATAGTAAAGAATCCTCTTACAATGCAGGAAACCTGGGTTTGATCCTTGGGTTAGGAAGGTCCCCTGGAGAAGGGAATGGCAACCCACTACAGTATTCTTACCTGGAGAATTCCATGGACAGAGGAGCCTGGTAGGCTACAGTGCATGTGGTTGCAAAGCGTCAGACATGGGTGAGTGACTTTCACTTTTAATCAAAATACTAACCACTGTCATAGATACTGGCCCTAACCATTGAGGCAGCATCCTGGAGACCCTCTGATGTCCTAGGTATTGATCACTGAGTTACTATGTCGTGAGTGGTCCGGGTTTATGGAATTGGGTAGGTACATGTATGCTGGATTTACATGTAGGAAATGTTTAAAGGCTTGGGACAACTGCTATTTACCAACTAGTATGGAAGCACCCCCCTATCCTGACAATCGGTAGGGCTCTCTGTGCATGCCTTCTGGTAATAAATCCCAACTGTACCATCTACTCTTTCTGTGATAGGCTTGGAGGTCACAAGCCTATTCAAGCCTTAGTTTTCACAGTGTTTAGCATTACATGGGTTAGCATATTGTATGTGCCCAATAATACTATTAGTATTAATAATACCTGAGCTTCACTGGTTGCTCGGCAGTAAAGAACTAGCCAGCCAGTGGAGGAGATGCAGACTTGATCCCTGGTTCAGGAAGATCTCCTGGAGAAAGAAGGAAATGGCCACCTATTCCGGTATTCTTGCTGGGAGAATCCCATGGACAGAGAAGCTTGATGGACTACAGTCCTTGCGGTCACAGAAGAGTTGGGACATGACTTAGCAGCTAAACAAAAACAAACTGATAATACCTACTGTTGCCCTTGCATCTTTCTCCATTCCCCACCTCCAGTTTGTTTCAGTTTGGATTTATAGCCTATGTTTTCATTGACATTTGGTACAAGGTATCCTGATTTTTGCCTTAAGCAGAGAAAATATTATTCACTCATGATGGCAATTGATTCTTCAGAAATAAGAAGGCTATGCTTGGCTTATCAAATCTGAGTTTCATTCTTCCTTCACAGTTATTAACATATACTGCTATTCAGGTTCTTTTTTTTTTTTTTTTTCCCCTCTGTGGTGCCCTGGCAGAGACTTTGCAAGGTTCATGCCAGGTCTGCATAATACTCTCAGATAAATCTCTGGTTTTGTCACACTGTTGAGCTGCTAATAAAGAGAGCGGGTGAGCATCATAGAAGGGCTTTCTTTGGTCAGGGAGCCCTAATGGTGTGTCAGGATTATATAATTCACTCTCCTAGGGAATCCAAAAGAAAGATAAATTGTTTGGTTGGGAGAAATTAACCACAGATTGATCCTATCTGTTTTAATTTAGCACAGGATGGCTTAGACTACTCCAAGGAGCAGATGGGCTATTGATCTGACAATAGAATAATCAGAGCATCAAAGCTGGGTGGGGGGAGATTTTGGAGCACTTGGGGCTTTGCCAGGGTGGCCCTCTCGGAAGGAAAGCTATCCCTTAATTGAGCAAATGCCTTTGCCTGCTCACAGTTCTTATTAAGGCAAGGACTCCCGAGGTCTGAACCTGGCATGGGCACGGAGCTCTTCATGTAAAGAGGCCACAGCTTATGCCAGGTTTGCTGGCAGAGAGAGGCAATTTGGCAGCAGAAGGTGGATAAAATGTGGGGGAAGGGACAGGAGGGGCAGATACCTCCGGGAAGGCACCATAGGAAGATGGAGATAGAGGAGAGCTGGAGTTAGGATCAGCTAATAGAACTTGGAGCCTACAGGGTCTTTTTCTGCCCTCCTTTCCGCCTTCTTTTTCTTTGAAGATGTTTCTGTGCCCCTTCTCCTAGGCTGTTTCACTTCTGCCTTGTCTCTACCTTTACCCCTGCTCCCCCTGCAGCTGCAGTAATGCTGGGATTGGCCTGTGGGGACTGCGGTTGCCCCAAGGAGCCAGGCTGCAGGTGTGTGCGGGGTCTGGGGTCCCAGGATGAGCAGGCTTACACGGTCCCACAGCTCTGTTTGTGGGTATGGCTTCTCCTGCTGCTTCGGGAAGCTCCCACATGGGTCAGGCAGAGTTCCTGGGATGCTACAGTGACTGCTGTGTCAGGACACCCTGACACATGAGCCAGATGAAGACCCAGCCAAGGCCTGAGTATCCAAGGGCAAGTGGAGACACGGGGGCCCAGAGAAAGGGCGGATGGTTCAGAAAGTGACACTTGGCCCAGAGTCCTGCAAGCTTCCTGTCCCCAGCTGAGGAGACGCTGGGCTCCCTTACTCCAAGGACCTCTTCTCAGGGGTAGGGATGATAGCAGGTTCTGGAAAGCTGTGGTCAACTGTGGGTGGTCATATGTCAGACGTCTATTAATAGATTCTACAGAATCTGTTAATGGGCTCATGAAACTTGTATCCTAGCAGGGAGAGAAGGCAATAAAAAAACACATCTCAGGTATTGAGTGCCAGCAAGATTTTTTTTTTAAAGATCCTAATAAATAATGGTTGATCTTCATCTGAATGTGAAATGAAACTTTAAAATTAAGCATATTTTACTGACTTTGGTGGCTCAATGGTAGAAGAATCCACCTGCAGGAGACAGAGGAAACTTGGGTTCAATCCTTGAGTTGGGAAGATACCTCCTCCTGGAGGAGGAAATGGCAACCCACTCCAGTGTTCTTGTCTGGAAAATCCCATTGACAGAGGAACCTGGCGGGCTATTGTTCACGGGGTCGCAGAGTCGGACATGACTGAGTAACTAAGCACGCAAGCACTGACATTAGGTACCTTATATCGTTCTTATTCAAGGTCAGTTGAACGGGCAGTTTTGTGAATTTCTGTTTTCTATTTTTAAACTCAATTTGATAGATGGCAAAAAAGAGACAAGACCAAACCTATGTACTCATTTTTGGACTTTCCACATAGCAAAGCCTGCTTTTGCTTCCATTTTCTGTACATGTGAGGGAAAATAGGAGTTTTGAAGTCTGAAATGATAATGATTTCTTTTTTCCGTCTAAGAGAGATATCAGCTAAAGGAACAGTGAGATTCTTGCCATAGTGGAAAAGTAATAAAGTATATTAATAGCTGAACAAATGGATCTCGCTGGGAAATATTTCAGGCTTTCAGTGGTCTCACGGAGATAGAATATTCCTTAAACGAAAAAACTTTTTTATTTCCTTCTTTTGGATTTTTTTTTTTAGCAAAAAGATGAACATGCCTTTCAATTAAAATTGCTGAACCATTTGAAGTTAAGCTGTTTAAACCCCAGTGTAACCGAGGCCCTGAATGCACAGAACACTGAAGCCCACACTTGGGTGTTTGCTCAGGACCCTGGAATAACTGCCCTCAGGTCTCCCACCTTTTCAGCCTTGCTGTACTCAGTGGGGCTTGGAGCTCAATCTGTGGCTGCAAAAACAATAATTCTTATGCAAACACGGAGAGTGAAAGAATGAATACAGCCTAAGGCTTCA
>SJYV01021052.1:75245-196304 GCA_006410875.1 Neotragus pygmaeus | reverse complement strand
TGGCATCTGGTCCCATCACTTCATGGCAAATAGATGGGAAAACAGTGGAAACAGTGTCAGACTTTATTTTTGGGGGCTCCCAAATCACTGCAGATGGTGACTCAGCCATGAAATTAAAAGACGCTTACTCCTTGGAAGAAAAGTTATGATCAACCTAGATAGCATATTCAAAAGCAGAGACATTACTTTGCCGACTAAGGTCCGTCTAGTTAAGGCTATGGTTTTTCCTGTGGTCATGTATGGATGTGAGAGTTGGACTGTGAAGAAAGCTGAGTGCCAAAGAATTGATCCTTTTGAGCTGTGGTGTTGGAGAAGACTCTTGAGAGTCCTTTGGACTGCAAGGAGATCCAACCAGTCCATTCTGAAGGAGATCAGTCCTGGAATTTCTTTGGAAGGAATGATGCTAAAGCTAAAACTCCAGTACTTTGGCCACCTCATGCGAAAAGTTGACTCATTGGAAAAGACTCTGATGCTGGGAGGGATTGGGGGCAGGAGGAGAAGGGGACGACAGAGGATGAGATGGCTGGATGGCATCACGGACTCGATGGACATGAGTCTGAGTGAACTCTGGGAGTTGGTGATGGACAGGGAGGTCTGGTGTGCTGCGATTCATGGGGTCTCAAAGAGTCAGACACGACTGAGCGACTGAACTGAACTGAAGATGACTTAATAGTAAAGGGGATCTTCTCCTTGATGCTTCTAAGCTGTGCAGTCTGAGGGAAAAATATAAATCAAGCCCATTATCAATCACAGATCTTTGCATAAGGATTTCATGTGTTGTGGGGGTGATCTCAGGACAGCTGGGTACAGAGAAAGAAGAGATTTTGGATTCAAAAAGCTTGGTTTGAGTTCTGGCCCCAAACAGGCTAACTGTGATTTTGAGCTATCTCACCATGGACAGGGTATTAATTGAGGTTCTCCTGCGCAATACAAGCAATAAGATATACATCCTATTAACAGTAATCCTTCAATCTGCTGCCTTCAAGGGGGTCCAGGAAGGTGGGTGGTGTAATTCAGCTCAAGTCAGAACCGTGGAAGACAATGGTGTAAGTCTCAGTCTGAGGACAGGAGAGACCAGAGTTCCAGCTGAAAGAGTCAGACAGAAGAGGTCAAATTCTCCCTTCCCCTGCCTTTTCATTTGATTCAGGCCCTCGCAGGATTGCAGAATGCTCACTTATGTTGGAGAGGGCAGTCTGTTTCACTCACTCATGCAAACGTTGATCTCATTCAGAAACACCTCCACGCACACACCCAGATACCATGCTCAACCAGGTGTGTTTACACCCTGTGAACCAGTCCAGCTGACACATAGAAAGGACCACCACAGACAGGCTGCCTAACTTCTCCTGTCCTCAGTCCTCTGATTTTAATGAGAAAAGTTAAGAACATTTCTTGTGATTTGCTGTATGACTCAGGGAACAAAAACTGGGGCTCTGCAATAACCTAGAGGGGTGGGAATGGGTGGGAGGGAGATTCAGGAGGGAGAGGACGTATGTACACCTATGGTTAATTCATGTTGTATGATAGAAATCAAACCAATTTTGTAAAGCAATCATCAATTAAAAATAAAAATATTAAAGATTAATGAGTTCACCTATTTAAAGCATGTAATTAGTTGTGCCTAGTAAGCATGATAAAACATGATTAAAAAAAAGTTGATTATTTTACCTCTTCCCTTCCAATTTTTATAATGTAATATTAAAACATGTCTTTCAAAAAAAAAGTTGAGTCACTCTGGCTCTGTTTCTGACTCATGAAAGGAGGTTATTATTAAGCAGTTCAGGTTGTTTTAACATCATGAAATAGTGCCATGTTTTGTAAACCGTAAGGTACTAAGCAAATGGGACTTAGTTTAACCTGTATAATTCTTTTTAAGTTTAAGCTTTCCCATTTAGTCTGTTTTTTTCCCCCCACTAACTTTATCCTTATTCAATGAACTAAAATAAAAATAACTTTTAAATGGGTCCCAATCTAATTTAGCATTTATTACTGGTGGTTGGCATTGAGAGACTTCAGGATTTTTATTAAAAATGTTATGCAAAAATCAATATGGTACATTAAAACAATTATAAAAATATGGCAAATGAGCAAAACAGTTCATTATTTATTAGTAGACCTGGTGCCTATGGGAGCCTCACTTGGAAGGAACACTTGGAGATAGACTTGAGGAATAGTTCAGTGAAGTTTAATCTAATTTATTGGAATTGTTCACTGAGTATCTTCTATTAAATATCAGGTACTGCACTAGAACAGGAGAAGGTAACAGTTAAATTTCTGTGTCTTCAAGGAATTCTCAATTTAAGAGGAAGCTGCAAAACTGTAATACAAGGTGGCCTAAGTTTTCTGTAACTTTAGGGAAGAAAGCTATTCCATTAAGTGAATGGGAATAGAATTGCAGATTTCTAAAGTCAGAGAGGGGTTTAAAAAGTGAACTAAACTAACCTTTTTTTTTTTGCAATTAAAAGTTCTTTCCATAATATCATTCATTCAAAAGTCAATTTATTTGCTTACTTATTCCACATTCCTGAGTGTCTGCTGTATATCACATACACAGAAGAGAAAGAGGTTCATAGGACATTGTGTTAGGGTTCTCCAAAGAAAAGAATCAACAGGATATGTATCTCCATTTCTATCCATCCATCCACCTATCCATCTATCCATCCATCCATCCATCCATCTATCTATCAATCATCTGTCTGGAGAGATTTATTTTAATCAGCTGTCTCCAAGACTGTGGAGGCTGACAGGTTCAAAATAGGTAGAGTAGGCCTGCAGGCTGGAGACCCAGGGGGATGTTTGCAGTTCAAATCCAAAGTCAAAATTCCATCTCTCTCAGAGAGGTTAGTCTTCTAAGATCTTCAGCTGATCAGATGAAGCCCACTCATATTATGGAGGGTACTCTGCTTTACTCAAAGTCTATTGATTTAAATGTTATGTCATCAAAAATAGACCTTCACAGAAACATCTAGAAATTATTGTTAGTGACAGGGGAGAATCACAAGCACCATTAGAGGCATATAGGAGGGAACAGATAATCTCACCTGAGGATGTCAGGGAGGATGTCTTAGAAAATGGACAGGCAAGCGGGATCCTGAAAGTTGAGATGCATAAAGATTTGGCCAGATAGAGGAGAGAATAACATGACAAAACACAGGAGTTGGGAAGAAGAAATAAACACACACACACACACACACACACACAGAAGTCCCTATAATTAGAGACTGAAAGTTGAAGGTTGTCAGAGACTGCCTGGTTATTGTAACAGACCATTAGTTATTTGTTTTAACTATTGAAGTTCTAGTAGCAGCTATGTGGTCTCCCATAAGGTTTAGGTCATACATACTGAATTTAGTCTTGAAAATTGTCTTTTTTCCAATGCCTATATTTCTCTCATTAGCAATAATTTCCTTTTGTTGTAATTTTCTTCCAGTATAAATTCTGTTTCAAGTAATATGACACCTTGGAACTTCCCTGGCAGTACAGTGGTTAAGACTTCACCTTCCAAAGCCGAGAGTGCAGGTTCAACCTTGGGTGAGGATCTAATATCCCCTGTGCCTTGTGACCAAAAAACCAAAACAAAAACCAGAAACAATCTTGTAACAAGTTCAATAAAAACTTTAAAAATGGTCTGCACCCAGAAATAATCTTAAAAAAACCCCAAATAATATGACATATTTTAATGAATATGTGCTTAACACTGTACAAATAGTATGTCTAAACCTCATCAAACTCTACATAGTAGGTAATTTTATATCCATAAAAAAGTGAGAAGATGAATGATTTCAGGTGGGTTATTATTTGTCTATATTTACCTAGGTTTTAAATGGAAAAGCTAAGATTTGAATTTATGATTTTCTTCTCGCTATTTCAGCGACTCCAGGGGCTCAGAAGAAAAATGGCTACTGGGTCCAGACCTTTAGCCAAAATGAGTGAAACAGGTGTGTGTAAATGCACATACACCTGTGTGACAAGTGAGGCCTGTAGTAAATTGGAGAGCTTATGACTTACCCAGAGGGGCAGGTGCTACTCAGCCCTAGCCAAACGTACCCTGTGGGAAAGCAGGCCCGGTGTTGTTAGAACTCCAGTTTTCAAGAAAAACTAGAGTTCTGTTTTGTTTTGTTTTGTTTTTCTTTAAATATCAAATCCTTTTCTTTTTCAGTACCAGCCCCAATATATACAAATACCAAGAGGGTCAAAGAAAGCATATCTAGTGGCTGGGAGGTTCCCATGAGGCCCTGATCTCTATTATTATTCCTCCTAAGATGTAAATATTTTCCCCACTGTAGCATTGTAGCACATCAGAGTGTTTAAATATGTAGTAATAATATTTGTAAAGCCAAATGTGGTTTCATGGCTTTCATTATAATCATGTGAGGCAGACAGGGAAATGGTCATTACACTCCTGTTGTCCTTGACACATTTGAGGGTAGAGAGAAATTAGCAGGCCTGTCCTCAGACACTCATGACAGAGAAGGACTCATATCCTCCAGCCTAACACAGTCTCAGTTATATTATGTAACTTTCTTCAACACTATTCAACTGGTGTGTGTTCACGTTAGGTTGTTCAGTTGTGTCCAACTCTTTGTGACTCCAAGGACTGTAGCCCACCAGGCTCCTCTGCCCATGGGATTTTCCAGGCAAGAATATTGGAGTGGGTTGCCATTTTCTCCTTCAGGGAATCTTTTTGATCCATGGTTTGGACCCAAGTCTCCTATATCTCCTGCATTGGCAGGTGGAATTTTCACCACTGGGCCACCAGACAAACCCTGTTCGACTGGTATACAGTTTCAATTTTGCAAGAAGCTTAAATTCTAGAGATGGCTATACAACACTGTGCCTACACTTAACAATACTGTCTTGTGCACTTGAAATTACATTACCTGGATAGAGTTAATTAACAGGATAGATCTCATGTTAAGGTTCTTATTCTCCCTCCTCTACCAACATGCACAAGAATTAAACTAACTACGTATCTAGAGAGAAAGGGGAAAAATCAATGGTTTTTCATAGGCTGGTGTCTGAGGAAATTAGAGAAATAGAAATGTGGACAGAAATGGTCAAGGACCAAAGCTAAGTTGGAAGGTCAAATCAGTTAATCTTAGACCTCCTAGAAAAGTGTGGGATGTGGAATATCCAGACATGAGCCCAGAGCCCTTCCAAAGCGGGAATTGGTTCAAGGGTCTGATGGAATCGCCCTGCGATCCCGAAGATATTAGAGTTCAAAGAAGTCTAAAATTTTCTGATTCGTTTGTTGAACACACAATTATCAATGACCTACCATCTTCCAGATGGTCTGTACTTTACTTCTCTCTCTGTTTTCCCCTCCCACCCTGAAAGTGAAAGTTGCTTAGTAGTGTCTGACTCTGCGACCCTGAGGATGATACAGTCCATGGAATTCTCCAAGCTAGAATACTAGAGTGGGTAGCCTCTTCCTTCTCCAGGGAATCTTCCCAATCCAGGGATCAAACCCAGGTCTCCTGCATTGCAGGCAAATTCTTTACCAGGTGAGCCACAAGGGAAGCCCAAGAATACTGGAGTGGGTAGCCTATCCCTTCTCCAGCAGATCTTCCCAACCCAGGAATAGAACTGGAGTCTCCTGCATAGTAGGCAAATTCTTTACCAACTGAGCTATCAGGGAAGCCCAAAATGTGATCTATAAGCCATGGTCCTGGAACTTGGTAAACTGATGAATGGTTGGTTTTACTTGAAAATACAAACTAATTTTTGTTCTAATCATGAAAATAGTTGTCCTTAGGAGGGAGTGAGGAGATAGGAACTGGGTTCTGAAAACAGTCTACCCTTCTGCTTTAAGTGACTGGGGTGCTTTCAGCAGATTTCCCCTGACTCTTTTAGGCCAAAATGAGATAGATAAGTATCTAAAAATTTGAATAATATGTGAAGGACAAGTAACTCCATCTGTAGTGTTAATTGATATATACTCACTTCTCTACTTTCTGTAAAATACAATCCTTTATGATACTATATACACCACGACTTGATACAATATAGGCCCTGCTGTTGGAAGAGATTCTGGAGCTTGATCAAAGTGAGGGGTTTAGTCAACAAAGCCCTATTAGATGTCTGCTGTTGGCCAGCTACTATGGTAAGCCTACTATGGTAACAGTGTCAGACTTTTTTTGGGCTCCAAAATCACTGCAGATGGTGACTGCAGCCATGAAATTAAAAGACGCTTACTCCATGGAAGGAAAGTTATGACCAACCTAGACAGTATATTAAAAAGCAGAGACATTACTTTGCCAACAAAGGTCCGTCTAGTCAAGGCTATGGTTTTTCCTGTGGTCATGTATGGATGTGAGAGTTGGACTGTGAAGAAAGCTGAGTGCAGAAGAATTGATGCTTTTAACTGTGGTGTTGGAGAAGACTCTTGAGAGTCCCTTGGACTGCAAGGAGATCCAGCCAGTCCATCCTAAAGGAGATCAGTCCTGGGTGTTCATTGGAAGGACTGATGCTGAAGCTGAAACTCCAGTACTTTGGCCATTTCATGCAAAGAGGTGACTCATTGGAAAAGACTCTGAAGCTGGGAGGGGTTGGGGGCAGGAGGAGAAGGGGACGACAGAGGATGAGATGGCTGGATGGCATCCCTGACTCAATAGACATGNGATCCAACCAATCCATCCTAAAGGAGATCAGTCCTGGGTGTTCATTGGAAGGACTGATGCTGAAGCTGAAACTCCAGTACTTTGGCCATTTCATGCAAAGAGGTGACTCATTGGAAAAGACTCTGAAGCTGGGAGGGGTTGGGGGCAGGAGGAGAAGGGGACGACAGAGGATGAGATGGCTGGATGGCATCACTGACTCGATGGATGTGAGTTTGAGTGAACTCCGGGAGATGGTGATGGACAGTGAGGCTTGGCGTGCTGTGATTCATGGAGTCACGAAGAGTTGGACACGACTGAGCAACTGAACTGAACTGACAGTAAGCCTTGGGGATATAGAAGGGACAAGACTCCTCTCAGTCCTCAAATATCCTAGTAGGGATGAGAGACCTGTAAAGTAGACTTTTCAGCGACAAAGAGTAAGTGATGCGTGGGGACCCTAACGGCTCACGGGAGTAATGGGAGCCTGGAGAAGCAGGGAAACCCTTGGAGAGGTAACTCTGGAGCTGGGAAATGGCAGTGGTCATCATTTGAAGCCTTGGAGGGAAATGTCACCTGTGAGCTGTTTTAAGGTCATGTTGGGCCTGTAGACAGGTGGAAATATGGCAGGAGGCTGGAGTAGAGTGAGGCAGACAGTGGAAACAAATGGGAAGTAGACAGAGGCAGAGGAAAGGAAGTGGAGCCTGGATGAACAGGGAGCTGCATGGGAAGGTGGCATTCAAGTGCACTCAGGCACCACAGCTCAGGAACAGAAAGTAAGAAAAGGACCTGAGGCTAAGGTAAAAGGCTGCCCAGAAACTAGTCAGGGACTAGAGACCATGGAGATACAACAGAACTCAGAGCAGCCATCTGAAAGCTAGACATCCAATTCCAGTGTCAGCGTTTCCAGGAGTTGATTCCGAGGAAGTGCTCCCTCCTCTTGTCCTTCGCAGGACAGGACAGGAGCTAATCCCTTGGCTAAGAACATAGGAGACTGGTGGGACCACCTAGCGGCATAGGCTGTCAGTTCAGTTCAGTCGCTCAGTCATGTCTGACTCTTTGTGACCCCATGGACTGCAGTATGTCAGGCTTCCCTGTCCATCACCAACTCCCAAAGCTTACTCAAACTCATGTCCATTGAGTTAGTGATGCCATCCAAGCATCTCATCCTCTGTCATCCTCTTCTCCTCCTGCCTTCAATCTTTTTTTTTTTTTTGCCTTCAATCTTTCCCAGCATCAGGGTCTTTTAAAATTAATCAGTTCTTTGCATCAGGTGGCCAAAGTATTGGAGTTTCAGCTTCAGCATCAGCCCTTCTGATGAATATTCAGGACTGATTTCCTTTAGGATGGATTGATTGGATCTCCTTGCAGTCCAAGGGACTCTCAATAGTCTTCTCCAATACCACAGTTCAAAAGCATCAATAGGTTGTCAAGGGCAGGAATTAGAGGAAATTCCCTATTGACAATGTACCTAATATTTTGCTGCCTGATTCTTGGCTGTATCATCTCAAATGATCTCAAGTGACATCAAATGGCTTAACCAATGAAACTTTTTTTCTGTTTTTTTTCCCACATGCTGTAAACTATCCAGGAGCTGCAATATCCAAGTTCAGTTTTACATAAATGTTTTTATGCATGCATGTTTAATAGGTCACAATGACAACCTATGTCATGATGAGACGTGGTCTCCTGGGCTGATAGTGGTTTGGCTTTTTCCAGTTTTGACATATACTTACAGACACAAAGCAAGCTCGTATTCCTCCCCATGTCTCACTGTAGAGGAAAGTTATAGGAAATATACAGAGAAAATCTTAAATGCTCTCCTCTGTTCTCCATAAAAATTGTAATTTTGCCCATAATCTTGCACACCTTTTTCTGTTTTGGTGGTGGGAAGTCATTAAGTTGAAGCTCTAGGCAGATGGAAAACTCCTCCTAGAAAACAATGTGATTTAAATAAGTAACTTTAATAGCCACCTGTAAAGTGAAAAAGTGAAGGTGTTAGTCTCTCAGTTGTGTCTGACTCTTTGCAACCCATGGACTGTAGCCTGCCAGGCTCCCAGTCCATCAAGTTCTCCAGGCAAAAAATACTGGAGTGTGTTGCCATTCCTTTCTTCAGGAGATCTTCCTGACTCAGGGATTAAACCTGGGTCTCCTGCATTGCAAGCAGATTCTTTACCAGCTGAGCCACCAGGGAAGCCCAATAACCACCTACCTGTAGGGCTAGTGTGATTACATCTATGTTACAGATGAGGAAACAGAAGCCCAGACAGGTTAGTAAAAACAGTGTAAATTAGTAAAGCTCTGGGGCTTTGAAGTTTCATTATCTGATTAAATCTCAGCTCTGCCACTCAGCAACTGTACAACCCTGGGAAGTTTACTTTTAGCTTTTCTTTCCTTATGTCCCCAGTCTTCCTTTCTCCCTCCATAAGCACTTGTTTCTCTAGTATATTCTGCTTTAATAAATGGAGCCACCAGTCACCCAGTTGACCAAGTCTGATTCTTGGGAGTGATTTTTGTCTCTTCTACATCGCTTCCTCATCCCATCAGTCAAGTCCTGCTGCTTAAGTACTGACCACTTTTCAAATCTGTCTGCTTCTCTCCGTCCCTACTACTTCAGTCTGTGGTCTGTCTTTTCACTTCTAGCCTCCTGCATCTTCCTGTGCTCCCCCTGATTTCTGAATGTTCTCTACTTGCAGTCAGAGGGTACATTTAAGGCCCCAAATCTAATTCTATAGCACCCCCTTTTACAATCATTTTATGATTCTCTGTGGCCCATAAAAATGAAGATAAAATCCAAAGTTCTTGAAATGTTTAACAAAGCCTTGTATATATCTCCCCAGATCCATCTTTTGTCACATCACCTGTTTTCCATGCTTTAGTCATTCTGGACTTTTCTTCAGTACCTCAGATGGGTCACACACTCTTTGCTATTGCATAACCTTCACATTTTCTTTTTTCCCCCTTTTCTGTGGAAAGCTCTGCTCCTTCCTCTTGCACTTTTCCTTTGTTTGGCTAGCTTCTGCTCACCCCTTAGGTTTTCCCTGACTGTCATTTGGCTTGGGGACCCACATTATATGATACCACAGAACTCTGAACTTCTCCCTCCTGATGCTTATCACACTTGTAATGTTTTGTTTGGTGTGTGTCTTCCCAAATGGATTGTAGGTTCCAGGCTCAATGCTGTGGTTTAGTGGTTAACACATTCTAATCGCTCAGTAAATATGAACTGAATGAATGTGCGTTTAAATGTGGACATTGAAAAATTAGATAGGCAAAAGAGTAATATAGATCCTAGAACACGTAAGCATTTCATCAAAAGTATCTCTTACATGGCCTACTTTGAGCTGAAAGTTTATAATGTAGAACAGAGAATGACACCTCGGTTTCCCTGATTTAAAAAAAAAAAGGGTTCTTTCCACTACGTCACCTTATTTGAAGTTCTAACTTTAAGGTCAGTGCTTATTATTTTCATTTTCCAAACTGAGTAGAGTGTAATCCTCTTGTTGTTGAAGGCTTTCCATGAATTAGACTTGCTTATTGAGGGAAAGAAATGATCTACCTTTAAATAAAATCCAATAAACTGCTTGGCTTAGGTCAAGTTGACCAGACTCCCTAGCAGGCACGAGAAATATTGGCCAAAGCTGTGGAAGGCACACATGAGGACTGTTGGCCTAAGGAGGAGATGAGTCCATGGGGTTAGGGTCAAGTTGAACAGAAAAAGAAGGGGTGATACAATCTCTGAAGCACAGACATGTGAATAATTTACACATATCTGGATGTGTCTGGCTCCCATTGCTTCTAGCAAAACATCTTTTCTGACCTGGCTGAGGATGGCTTAATTGCCCCATGGAGTCTGGCTTCCCTCACTTTTGACAAATGTGACATCTGCAGGCAAACAGTGGATCAGTTAACCCAAACTCTACCAGCGTGGCAGATACTTGTGATGTGTACTACAAGTGTAAGACGTCTGAAATAAGAACAATGGGATAATAATGTTAACATTTATGCAGTACTTTTTAAAAACCAGATAAACATAATTAAGATCTATACAATTTTCACACAACAGTGTGGGTTTCCCTGATAGCTCAGTTGGTAAACAATCCACCTGCAATGCAGGAGATGGTGGTTCAATTCCTGGGTCAGGAAGGTCCACTGGAGAAGGAATGGAATATCCACTCCAGTATTTTTGGGATTCCCTTGTGGCTTAGCTGGTAAAGAATCTGCCTGCAATGCAGGTGACCTGAGTTCAATCCCAGATTGGGAAGATCCCCTGTAGAAGGGAAATACCCACTCCAGTGTTCTGGCCTGGACAATTCCATGGACTGTATAGTCCGTGGGGTCGCAAAGAGTCAGATACAGCTGAGCAACTTGAAATTCACTCACACAATAGTAGGACACAAATTCTATTCAAGTTTTCATAGACTATAAACTAGGTGTCACTGGAGCATATCCAGAAACATAAAACAAAGTACAAAAATTTCATGGTCTAAATATGCAGCACATTTCAGCTGGTAAATATCATGCATATTTACATATGTATAAATGTCCTGTAATCCTTACAAAATCTCAATAAATTAGGACTGCATACTCTAAGACTGCTTAGTGGCTCTTCCTGTACTCTATACAGATGGGTGGGGTTTGTTCAGTCCAGGAGGAGAACTTGGAATGAATTTGTACTTGGAACATTATAAAACAAGTCTGAGGGTCTGGCTTCTTGTGCTGTTTTAAAGGGTTTTTTTCAGCTGGGCAGTTCTCAAAGATCATTCCACTTTTCTGAATTTTGATTTCCTCATCTAAAGTGAGGGTAATAATAAGTTCCCTGACTATCTAATAGGGATATTTGAGACTTAATAAGTTAATAAATAAAAAACATTTTCTAACTGTAGGGTAATACTCTAAAATTGCGCTTCCCAGGTGGCTCAGTGGTAAAGAATCCACCTGCCAAGCAGAAGACGCAGGTTTGATCCCTGGGTCAGGAAGATCCCCTGGAGAAAGAATGGCAACCCACTCTAATATTCTTGCCTGAGAATTCCCCTGGACAATTGAGCCTGGTGGGCTACAGTCCATGGGGTCATGAGAGAGTTGACATGACTTAGCGACTAAACAGCAACATTCTAAAATATTGTTTTGCTATTATTAATATTATAGATATACAAGTTGTTTATTATCAAGGTCAAGAAATGATGATAATATAGTCATTGGTGTTGACTAATATTAACATGAACTATAATATAGGAGAGAGAGAGAAAGCGGAGGTTAGGTTACTCTTCCTTCCCTCCTTTCCTCTGTCCCTCCATCCCTTCCTAATTTCCTTCTTTCATATTCAAAGCACATTCATATTAATTTGATCCTGGTAATGGCCTTAGGAGCAGAATAGTAGGTGCTCTTATCCTCATTTTTAGTAGAAGAAAATGAGACACAGGTTTGAGTGATTTGTCCCAGAAAGTGGTCATGGCTGAATTGGAACAAGCATATAAATATCTGACTCCTGGTCCAGGGCCCTTCCCAGTAATCACACTACTTCTTCAAGTGATAGCTCACTGGCAGTAAGGTTCTAGAGGGAGCTCTCCCTTGGGGAAATTGAGGATAGTTAAAAAAAAAAAAAGACCCGGATCCCTGTGGAATTGCATTTAAGGGCTCCCTGGACCACAGGATCACCCTGAAGAGTTTGACATCTCACACCATGAGACAACTGGGGCTGAGAAGTGAAAGTTGCTCATTTGTGTCCAACTCTTTGCTACCCCATGGGCTACACAGTCCCTGCAATTCTCTAGGCCAGAATCATGGCGTGGGTTGCCTTTCCCTTCTCCAGGGATCTCCCCATCCCAGAGATCAAACCCAGATCTCCTACATTGCAGGTGGATTCTTTGCCAGCTGAGCTACCAGGGGCTGAGAAAGGCTTAGGAAATTACAGATTCCCATAGGCACCTCTAGAAACTACTAAATCAAATCCCTTACGATAATACAGTGGAAGTGACAAATAGATTCAAGGGATTAGATCTGATAGACAATGCCTGAATAACTATGGACAGATGTTTGTGACATTGTACAAGAGGCAGCGATCAAGACCATCCCCAAGAAAAAAAAAATGCAAAAAGGCCTGGTTGTCTGAGAAGGCCTTACAAATAGCTGAGAAAAGAAGAGAAGTGAAAGGCAAAGGAGAAAAAGAAAGATATACCCATTTGAATTCAGAGTTCCAAAGAACAGCAAGGAGAGATAAGAAAGCCTTCCTCAGCAATCAATTCAAAGAAATAGAGGAAAATAATAGAATGGGAAAGACTAGAGATTTCTTCAAGAAAATTAGAGACACCAAGAGAACATTTCATGCAAAGATGGACACAATAAAGGACAGAAATGGAATGGACTTAACAGAAGCAGAAGATTTAAGAAGAGGTGGCAAGAATACACAGAACGATACAAAAAGATCTTCATAACCCAGATAACCATGATGGTGTGATCATTGACCTAGCACCAGACATCCTGGAATGCAAAGTCAACTGGGCCTTAGGAAGCATCACTATGAAAAAGCTAGTGGAGGTGATGGAATTCCAGTTAAGCTATTTCAAATCCTAAAGGATGATGTTGTGAAAGTGCTACACTCAATATGCCCATAAATTTGGAAACCTCAGCAGTGGCCACAGGACTGGAAAAGGTTAGTTTTCATTCCATTCCCCAAGAAAGGCAATGCCAAAGAATGTTCAAACTGCTGCACAATTGCACTCATCTCACACGCTAGCAAAGTAATGCTGAAAATTCTCCAAGCCAGGCTTCAACAGTATGTGAATCGTGAAATTCCAGATGTCCTAGCTGGATTTAGAAAAGGCAGAGGAACCAGAAATCAAATTGAAAACATCTGCTGGATCATCAAAAAAGCAAGAGAGTTCCAGAAAAACATCTACTTCTGCTTTATTGACTATGCCAAAGTCTTTGACTGTGTAGATCACAACAAACTGGAAAATTATTCAAGAGATGGGAATACCACACCACCTGACCTGACTCTTGAGAAATCTGTATGCAGGTCAAGAAGCAACAGTTAGTACTATACATGGAAATACAGACTGGTTCCAAATCGGGAAAGGAGTATGTCAAGGCTGTATATTGTCACCCTGCTTATATAACTGATATGCAGAGTACATCATGCGAAATGCTGGGTTGGATGAAGCACAATCTGGAATCAGGATTGCCAGGAGAAATATCAATAATCTCAGATACCCAGATGACACCACCCTTATGGCAGAAAGTGAAGAAGAACTAAAGAGTCTCTTGATGAAAATGAAAGAGAAGAGTAAAAAAGTTGACTTAAAACTCAATATTCAGAAAACTAAGATCCTGGCATCTGATCCCATCACTTCATGGCAAATAGATGGGGACACAGTGGAAACAGTGAGAGACTTTATTTCTTGGGCTCCAAAATCACTGCAGATGGTGATGGCAGCTGTGAAATTAAAAGACCCTTGCTCCCTGGAAGAAAAGCTATGACCAACCTAGACAGTCTATTAAAAAGCAGAGACATTACTTTGCCAACAAAGGTCCATCTAGTCAAGGCTATGGTTTTTCCAGTACTAATGTATGGATGTGAGAACTGNCGATAAAGGACAGAAATGGTATGGACCTAACAGAAGCAGAAGATATTAAGAAGAGGTGGCAAGAATACACAGAACTATACAAAAAGATCTTCATAACCCAGATAACCATGATGGTGTGATCATTGACCTAGCACCAGACATCCTGGAATGCAAAGTCAACTGGGCCTTAGGAAGCATCACTATGAAAAAGCTAGTGGAGGTGATGGAATTCCAGTTAAGCTATTTCAAATCCTAAAGGATGATGTTGTGAAAGTGCTACACTCAATATGCCCATAAATTTGGAAACCTCAGCAGTGGCCACAGGACTGGAAAAGGTCAGTTTTCATTCCATTCCTCAAGAAAGGCAATGCCAAAGAATGTTCAAACTGCTGCACAATTGCACTCATCTCACACGCTAGCAAAGTAATGCTGAAAATTCTCCAAGCCAGGCTTCAACAGTATGTGAATCGTGAAATTCCAGATGTCCTAGCTGGATTTAGAAAAGGCAGAGGAACCAGAAATCAAATTGAAAACATCTGCTGGATCATCAAAAAAGCAAGAGAGTTCCAGAAAAACATCTACTTCTGCTTTATTGACTATGCCAAAGTCTTTGACTGTGTAGATCACAACAAACTGGAAAATTATTCAAGAGATGGGAATACCACACCACCTGACCTGACTCTTGAGAAATCTGTATGCAGGTCAAGAAGCAAAAGTTAGTACTATACATGGAAATACAGACTGGTTTCAAATCGGGAAAGGAGTATGTCAAGGCTGTATATTGTCACCCTGCTTATATAACTGATATGCAGAGTACATCATGCGAAATGCTGGGTTGGATGAAGCACAATCTGGAATCAGGATTGCCAGGAGAAATATCAATAATCTCAGATACCCAGATGACACCACCCTTATGGCAGAAAGTGAAGAAGAACTAAAGAGTCTCTTGATGAAAATGAAAGAGAAGAGTAAAAAAGTTGACTTAAAACTCAACATTCAGAAAACTAAGATCCTGGCATCTGATCCCATCACTTCATGGCAAATAGATGGGGACACAGTGGAAACAGTGAGAGACTTTATTTCTTGGGCTCCAAAATCACTGCAGATGGTGATGGCAGCTGTGAAATTAAAAGACCCTTGCTCCCTGGAAGAAAAGCTATGACCAACCTAGACAGTCTATTAAAAAGCAGAGACATTACTTTGCCAACAAAGGTCCATCTAGTCAAGGCTATGGTTTTTCCAGTACTAATGTATGGATGTGAGAACTGGACTGTAAAGAAAGCTGAGCACCAAAGAATTGTTGCTTTTGAAGTGTGGCATTGGAGAAGACTTTTGAGAGTACTTTGGACTGCAAGGAGATCAAACCAGTTCATCCTAAGGGAAGTTGGTCTTGAATATTCATTGGAAGGACTGATGTTGAAGCTGAAACTCTAATACTTTGGCCACCTGATGCAATGAACTGACTCATTTGAAAAGACCTTGAGGCTGGGAAAGATCGAAGGTGGGAGGAGAAGGGGACAACAGAGGATGAGATGGTTGGATGGTGTTTCCCGACTCGATGGACCTGAGTTTGATTAAGCTCTGGGAGTTGGTGATGGACAGGAAGGCCTGGTGTGCTCTGGTCCATGGGGTTGCAAAGAGTCAGACATGACTGAGCGACTGAACTGAACTGAACTGAATTGATAGACCACCTCCTCATCATCATGATTGTCATCATTACTGAGGGAATATGTTCTTAGGGTGTGATGGAGTGCAGAGCATTTTTCTATTAGAAGACCAAACAATGTTCTAGAAGCTGCTGCAAACACTTCACATGCATGATATAATTTAATCTTCATAGCAACTGTGATAGACATATACTTCATTCTTCCTACATTTTAGTTTTGAGAATTAAGGCAGAAGAAGTTAAATGCTTTGTCACACATCATTCAGTTATCTCTCAGTGGAGTTGGAATTTGCATCTGGAAAATCTGAGGGTTCAAGGTTAATAATAACCAGTAAGCTCTGCTGCTTCATATGTATGTACATGTTTTCATGCGTCTTTGGATTGTTCTCCAGTATGTTGTCTGACTTAAATGAATTTAATATGTTTACAATGTAACTTGACACTCATTCCTATTATTTTCTCTTTTAAAGCCTGAGCTTTGGGAATTTTTAATCTCTCGAGGTAATTTCTCAATGATTCCCATTACACAGCAGAGGTGACCTCTTATTTATCTTCATAACCCTTTTGGATTCCTCAGCACTGTGCTTGCCCAATAGTATCTGTGCATGAAATATTTGCTGCATTAATTTATGACACTTCTTTCCTCCTATCATTTTTGCACTCTTTTTGAAATGTGCATGGATATATTTCTTAGAAACCTTCTTTGCTTGTAAAAAGCTTGATTAGAAGGAAATTTGTCTCCCTTGGAACAGTTATTTTATTGATCTCTGAAATTATGGTTGTATTAGTGTTACTCCCTTCTCCTACATATTTGGGGACAAGGCAGAGGGGTTATTAATCTCTTCAGAAAAGTCAGTAAATGTGTGATCATCTCTTATTTCTGGGTCTTAATTTATTTTCTCATCTGTAAAATCAGAAAGATTAGAAAGCATTTAGCTTACCAGCCTTAAGAATTAGTGATCTTACTCAGATCATTTAGATATTTTCAAATATCCTGATATTTGGGATTCTAATCTCAGTTATCTGGATATCAGACTGGCTTTCAGAGAAGGCAACGGCAACCCACTCACAGTACTCTTGCCTGGAAAATCCCATGGATGGAGGAGCCTGGTAGGCTGAAGTCCATGGGGTCATGAAGTCGGACACGACTGAATGACTTCACTTTCACTTTTTACTTTCATGCATTGGAGAAGGAAATGGCAACCCACTCCAGTGTTCTTGCCTGGAGAATCCCAGTGATGGGGGAGCCTGGTGGGCTGCCGTCTATGGGGTCACACAGAGTCGGACACGATTAAAGCGATGTAGCACGTAGCAGATTGGCTTTCACAGTTTTTATATACATTCTTAATGATGTTGCTATGGTAGGGCATATAAGATGACTTCTGCCTGGATGTTCTTCAGGAAACTAACAGTCTTCCTTCAAGATCTAGGCTTGATATCACCTCCCCTGGACGACTTCTCCCAAACCTCTTTCATCTTCCCTCCCAACTGCTGTCTGAATTTTCCAGGTGGAGTAGTTTCCTTCTCACCTTAGGGTCCAGTGCACCCTCAATGCATCTCCATTATTGGAGTTATACCTTTGATTTGTAGTTGTTTAAACTATTTCTCCTTCAGTCTGTGATCACCTGGAAAAAGGGGGTATTTCTTCCTTTTGAGATTACTAAGTTCACCATTTTTGTTTCCCATTAAAGAAGCCTTCATGGAATCAAATAGAGCCCAGAAAAGGAAAGATGTGTGTATTGACAGCAGCATTTGAACACCTGATTACATTTGTCTCTGAAGCTAGCTATTTCTGGACTTTTTGTTCAGTTGATTGCGCCAAAACATTCCTCTCCCTTTTCTTAATTCTAGAGTTAATTGGATTCATATCACTAGAAACTTTAATATTTATATGAATAGTTTTGGACCTCAAGGGGTCTTTACTGGCAGAGAAAAAATTGTGATTGAGCCACTGCAGCAGAGTTCTAGGAAAGAGTTCAGTGCACAGGCTGCTGCTGCAAGAGGTCAGCAGAGGTGTTCCTAAGCGACTCAGGCTTGGTACCCAAAGTGTGGTCCACAGACCAGCAGTAACAACAAACATCACCTGGGAGTTTGCTGAAACAGCAGCCCCCACCTTAGCCCTACTGAATGGGAACCTGCATATTAACAAGTTCCCTCAGTGATTTATGTTTATATTCAATTTTGAGAAGAGCTGCTATCAAGGACAAGGGGAGGTATATACGGGAGAGATTATCCCACAAAGGGTGACGACTGAGATGAATTTCAAGTGATGATTAGTACCCATGCCAGGAAGAATTGTGGGAAACAGGAGGAGAGGGGGCTTGGGTTTCCAGGCAGAGCAGTCGTCAGAGAAACCAGAGTGGCAGGAACTGGGAGCCCAAGGTGAGCAGGAGACGGTGGGAAAGGAGGCTGAGTAAGCAGACCCGATGTGGCTTGCAGTGAGTCACAGGAGGCCCTTTACTATCGCAGCACATTATCTTGAGGGGTCTTCGGGGCAACCTGATGACTCTAGTGACTGGAAATCCATGGTGGAGGGAGGAATTTACTCTCTGATCAGCCATCACTCTGAGGAATGATTCGCTTCCTGGATTTCCCACCACTGTAGTCAGAAAGCCTTTCAAATTACCATTGATCTTCCAGACACTTGCTGCCCATATTACATCCTCAGTAGTCAAATTTCTTCTTTTCCAGATTGCTGGGGTTTTCCTGTTAATGGCTACACTTGAATTGATTCAAGTCAGGGGGTTAATGGCAAATCTTACGTCTCCCCCAAAGACTACTTCTGACTGTCTTCTGATATTCACTATAGTCAGTTGCCACGATTCCCCAGTCATTCTCACCATCTCTCAAAAACACAGTTTGGCAGAAAATGTCTCACGCTCCTTTGTGTACATCTCCTGAAGTTTGTGGCAAGATGGGAGAAGATGGAAATTAGAATAAAACTATGGATAAAAAAATTAAAGCAGGATGAGCTTACATTAAATTTATGACATGGCAGGCAGGCTCATTTTGCTTTGTGAATAATGGTTAATCACTCTTTGAATCAGAAACTATTTACTAGCTGGCTCTCATAAATCAGGATTGGGGAGTAGAAAAATTTATGATGGGATAATGTCATGTGACTTTAATATGGCCAAGTATTTTAATAAGATTGAAGACTCTTAGACACAAATGTTTTAAATGATAGCAAATCTCAAGACACGAACAGAGGAGCCTAAAGATTTTTGAAGTCAGGCACTGCCCTTTAAAAAATTTCACTTTAACAATGCCTACACTCTCTGCCCAACCTGGTCCCTCCTCCCTCCTCTGCCCTGGGCAGTTGAGATGTGGCTAGATTTATGGTTCCTGGGTCATTTTCTTGACTACTTTTTTCCATTTTATACAAGCTATTAAAAGTAATTTATGAGAGTGAAGAATACCTTCTAAATATGAACACTTTTACAACTATTGGGGTGAGTCAAATGAAGGAGGCTGCTTGATGTAGTAGAAGCACCAGCCAGTCAGCCTAGAGCCATCAGACTGGATTTCAATCCTAAAAATTGTTGTGTGATCATGAGCATGTCACCGCTCGTCTCTGGTCTTCCTCCATCACATAAAGGGATTGTGTTATCTACCTCACGCTCTGCTCCTGTCCAGATTAGTCTATCTCAAGGCAGGACTTGGTGCCCCTTGTCTGTGTATGTGCAAAATATATACATTGTTTTTGTGGGGAGGGGGAAAATTGGCAGTAAAAGAGAAGAGTGATCATGAGTTCTTACTGGAAGGCCAAGGTGGAGTTGAGATCATTTCTTAAAAGATGGGCTATATCAAATATATTCAATATGCTCATGGGAAAGGATCTGGCAGAAGGAGATTTTATGCAGGGAGAAAACAGATTGTTGTTAGTGTAAGAGCTTCTGAGAAGGAGGGAAAGGGTGGGATCCAACATGTAAGAGGAGGGAGTGGTATTGCATAAGAGACTCATCTATTATGGGTGGGCTTCCCTGGTGGCTCAGAAGGGAGTGACTACCCACTCCAGGACTCTTGCCTGGAGAACTCTATGGGCAGACGAGTCTGGCGTGCTGCAGTCCATGAGGTTGCAAAGGTCAGACACAACTGAGCAACTAACACTTTCACTTCACTTTCCCCATTATGGAGGGTTGGAGATGATGGCTTAGATGCCTTTTGTAGATTTATAGTAACAGTGTATTCGGATGGTTTTCTCTGAGAAAGCAGATGTCAGACCATTTGTGCTGTGGGACCAAGGGTACAGTATGGAATTCCAAAGAAGAGAGAAGTTTGGAAATTAAAGGTGAAAAGTTGGAGAAAGTGTTAGCAAGAGAACTGTCAATATGTTCGAGGTCCAGCTGGGGTGGTGATCATTCATGTAAAGTTGTGGATTGTCCCATTCTACTTACTGTGTTTGATAATCACAGTTTGTTCCTTAAAAACCACTCCTAACCCTCTAAAGACTGACCTATATGGCTACACTTTCCATGGCTACACTTATATGGCTCTCTTTTGCCCTTTGAAAAGTTTTGTTAATGGCACATCTCAGCAGAAAATCAAAGGCAAGGAGGGAGAAGAAGGTTGGGGGAGTTTGTTCCATTAATTCCTTCATTGTTGAGGCTGCCAGAGTTTCAACTGCATCTCTCACCTGAACGACATAGATCCTGCCAGGTGGCCTTGTTCTGGTGCTGGTGGCTGCTCCTCCTTTATCTCCTCTTAGGCCTTGGAGTTATCAGTTCACGTTGGCTGTTGCTAGTCCTGGTATCACAAGATCCATTCTGGGTTTCCCAATACACTGCTCACAGCTTTGTGAATGGTATCTCTGTTAGTTTTGTTTTTTTCTGGAACAACCCAATTTGAGTTTGCTATATATTTTTTGCTGGGACCTTAACTGAAATGTCATATTAAGTTTTTCTCTCCAGCCATGCTTAATTGCCCATATATAGACAGAGGGAAGTGTTCAAAAATAGGGTTTTTGTATTTGGAGATTAAAAAGGGACAATGAGGGAGGGACAGAAGAACTTGGACTATTTTGTCCAAAAGTGGCTGAAACAATGGATCATATGAACTGCTTAGGGCAAGAAAGGAATTGATCCTGGTTTGGGCAGTGAGGTCAATTTACAGTAACTTTCAATGTTGGAAAATAGGAGAAATATGAAGCAGTGACTAAGAAGATGAAGGAGAAGAATTTATGATCACAAGAGGAGTGGCTGAGTCAATAACTTCAGAGGTAGCACAGTGTCAGGTGCTAATAACCTGGGAGGTAAATCAGTCTTGGAGAAGGAAGTTCAAGTTCTTGAGAAGCCAAGTTACTGGATAACTCCACTGTGTTGTCACTCAAGTCACAAATGATTTGTAGGTATTGAATATGAGGAAAATGAGTCAGAAGCCATATTCTTTTTAACTAAAAAAATTATTTTAAAATGCATTTAAAAAGTTTACTTTAAGTTAACACAAAATATTAGCTATTAATATATTCCTCCTCAAACCAGTCAGTCCTATAGGTAATCAGCCCTGAATATTCATTGAAGCGACTGATGCCATAGCTGAAGCTCTAATACTCTGCCCACGTAAAGAAAGCTGACTCATTTAGAAAAGACCCTGATGCTGGGAAAGAAAGGAGGCAGGAGAAGAAGGGGACGACAGAGGATGAGATGGTTAGATGGCATCACCGACTCAATGGACATGAGTTTGAGCAAGCTCCGGGAGATGGTGAAGGACGGGGAATCCTGGCGCACTGCAGCCCATGGGGTCATGACTGAACAACAAATATTCCCCATATTATATAATTGTGGCTGTTGTTCAGTGCTAAGTCCTATCTGACTCTGCATGGATTGCAGCATGCCAGGCTTTCCTGTCCTTCATTGTCTCTTAGAGTTTGCTCAAATTCATGTCCATTGAGTCAGTGATGCTATCTAATCATTTTATTCATTTTTGGGGGCTAAAAATAGATAATAATTTATTGCTTCAAAAATAATTTAATCGGAGGATAATTACTTCACAATATTGTGATTTTTTTTGCCATACATCGACATAAATCAGCTACGGGTGCCTGTGTGTCCCCCGTCCTGAACCCTCCTCCCACCTCTCTCCCCACCCTGTCCCTCTGAGTTGTCCCAGATCATTGGCTTTGGGTGCCCTGCTCCATGCCTCGAACTTGCACTGGTCATCTAGTTTACATATGGTAATACACGTGTTTCAGAGCTATACTCTCAAATCATCGCACCCTTGCATTCTCCCACAGAGTCCAAAAGCCCCTTCTTTACATCTGTGTCTCTTTTGCTGCCTTGCATATAGGATCGTCATTATCATTCATTCTTTTTTTTTTTAAGTACATTTTTGAGCCTGTCTTATATCTAATAATTTGTACCTCCCACCCCCATGCCTATATTGCCTCTGCCTTCACCACACTGGTAACCACTAGTTTTTTCTCTTTATCTGTGAGTCTGCTTCTTTTTTGTTATATTCACCGGTTTTGTGTATTTTTCAGATTTCACGTGTAAGTGACATCATGCAGTTTTTGTCTTTCTTTGTCTGACATTTCACAAAGCATGATATCCTCCAGGTCCATCCATGTTGCTGCAAATGACAACATTTTATTCATTTTTATGGCTGAGTAGTATTCCATTGCATATATGCACCACATCTTCTTTATCCATTCATCTATTTTAATTTTGCTTTTTTTTATCCATTCGTTTGTTGATAAATAGGTTGCCTCCATTTCTTACAACCCAGATTCTTCAGTGAATGAGATGGAGTAACTCAGGGTCCATTAAAAGCCCGAAGGTGGTACCAAAGGGGTCGAAGCAGATATCTTGAGCCTTAAGTGAACAGAGTGGTCAGAAAAGTGACAAGAAGCCACAACGTGGACAGAGAATAGTGTGCTGACCTGTTCTGTGATTGTGTTAAAATAAAAACGGCTGTTGAAAAAACTGAGAGAAGCAATATCTTTAGAGGAGAGCCACGGTTCTGTTGTGGAAAGAAAGTGGAGTGAATGATCTGGGAAGAACTGTACGTCACATAGAAGTTTTCTGGAGATACTTTTCCAGAGGACAGCGTAGACATATGTGGAGGGGAATATGAAATAGAGCTGGGTCTGGGGTGGTGGCCAGCCTTGGAATTCAAAGGCATTGCTTCAGCTTGGAACTTCTACATCTGGGAGCCCATAAGTGAGGTGAGATGAAGCTATTTATGATGGGGAGGATTTGTAGATGGTGAGAGTTAGGCATAGTGGGTGGAGGGCCAGGGTTACCAGGCTTGAGAGGCTCTCCCTAAGTCTCAACATCTAGGGCTTATGGGAACGTGGAGTGTCAGCCTATCCCTCTTCTGGTTTGTGCTGTTTCATCTCCTGGTATTAAAATCTTGTCAGCATATCTGCTTTGGGATAATGTATCCATGTATTTGTTCATTGGTTCAGTTGTTTGTTTGAACATGCTAAGTGAGAATTAACAGGTAATTAGTTCATTAGGTAGAAGTTATAGAAAGCTTGCTTTGATTCAACAAAACAAAGCAAAAAACCCTAACAAAATTTTCCTGCTCTGTTCCAGCCACAATGACTTTCTTTCTGTTCTGCTGCTGCTGCTAAGTCACTTCAGTTGTGTCCAACTCTGTGCGACCCCATAGATGGCAGCCCACCAGGCTCCGCCGTCCCTGGGATTCTCCAGGCAAGAACACTGGAGTGGGTTGCCATTTCCTTCTCCAATGCATGAAAGTGAAATTGCTCAGTGGTGTCTGACTCCTAGCGACCCCATGGACTGCAGCCCACCAGGCTCCTCCATCCATGGGATTTTCTAGGCAAGAGTACTGGAGTGGGGCGCCATTGCCTTCTCCTCTTTCTGTTCTGGAAACCAACAATTCAAGGGTTTTTTCAGTTCAGGGCCGTTTTCTGTTTTCTCTCTCTGGAGTGTTCTTCCTTCCGATTCTGTGCATGATCCACTCCTTCACTTTAGGAGAAATTTTTGCTCAATGTCACCTCCTTCGGGATTCCATCCTCTAACAGTTCATTAAACTTCCTTTTTGTATTCTCTTACTCTGTGCTTTTTTGGGGTTTTTATTATATATGTATTGGCTTAGGTTTTTGTCTATGTCACCTACCAGAATGTATGCTTTGTGAGAGAGCAACTTTGTCTTGTTTTCTTATCCATGTTGCCTAAGAGAGTCCCTCCATGCAGCAGATGTTCAGTAAATGTTCATTATCTGATGGCTACATGCAGGAATGAACAAACTGGAGCTCTGATCTGAGATCCTGAGTAACCTTCTCCACAAGTGTTCAAGGCTTCACTTGATCACCTGTAAGGGATTTGTCAAGATGATTTTTGCATCAGGTAAGAGGTTTGATGGGGCTTCCCAGCTGGCTAAGTGGTAAAGAATCCACCTACCAGTGCAGGAGCCCCAGGAGATGGGAGTTTGATTCTGGTTGGGGAAATCCCCTGGAGGAGGAAATGGCAACCCAAAATATTCTTGCCTGGGAAATCCCATGGACAGAGGAGCCTGGAGGGCTATAGTCCCTGGAGTCCCAAAGAGTCAGACATGGCTGAATGACTGAGCATGGTATGGTAAGAGGTTGGATGAGAGCATCTCTAAATTTCCTTTCCATTCTAGTCTAGTCTGATTATTCCTTTGTCCATTTATTGGAGTATTTCTTGGACAACTAGAATCAATGCTAGGAATTGAAAGAATGCTTGGGAAATTGGTAATTTCCCCCTTAATGAACCATGCAAGGGAAATAAGATTTTCTTATCAAACACCTTATTCAACACAAAAGTCATGACTGGCTTTGGCCAATGCATATGTGCATGCTAAATTGCTTCACTCTTTGTGACCCTATGGAATATAGCCCTCCAGGCTACTCTGTCTATGGAATTCTGGCAAGAATACTGAAGTGTGTTGTCGTTTCCTATTCCAGGGGATCTTCCCGACCCAGGGATTAACCTGAGTCTCCTTTACCTCCTGCATTGGCAGGTGAGTCTTGACCACTAGTGCCACCTGGGAAGTCCTTTGGGCAATGTGTGTGTGTGTGCTAAGCTGCTTCAGTTGTGTTTGAGTCTTTGTGATCCTAAGGACTGTGGCCCGCCAGACTCCTCTGTCCATGGGATTCTCCAGGCAAGGATACTGGAGTGGGTTGCCACACCCTCCTCCAAAGGATCTTCCCAATTCAGGGAGTGCACCTGCATCTCTTATGTCTCCTGCATTGGCAGGCACGTCTCTACCACTAGCGCTGTCTGGGAAGCCTCTTGGACAAGGCGGTTGTTGTTCAGTCACTTAGTCATGTCCAACTCTTTGTGACCCTATGGACTGCAGGCTTCCCTGTGCTTCACTTTCTCCTGGAGTTTTCTCAAACTCATGTCCATTGAGTTGCTGATGCTATCCAACCATCTCATCCTCTGTCATCTCCTTTTCCTCCTGCCTTCAATCTTTCCCAGTATCAGGGTCTTTTCCAATGAGTTGGCTCGTCGTATAAAGTGGCCAGAGTATTGGGACTTCAGCTTTAGCATCAGTCCTTCCAGTGAATATTCAGGGTTGATTTCCTTTAGGATTGACTGGCTTCCTCAGCTTGCTGTCCAAGGGATTCTCAAAAGTCTTCTCCAGCAACACAGTTCGAAAGCATCAGTTCCTCAGCACTCATCTTTCTTTATGGTCCAGTTCTCACATCTCTACATGACTACTGGAAAAACTATAGCTTTGACTAGACAGACTTTGGCACAAAGTGATGTCTCTGCTTTTTAATGCACTGTCTAGGTTTGTCATAACTTTTCTTCCATGGAGCAAATTTCTTTTAATTTCATGGTTCCAGTCACCGTCTGCAGTGATTTTGGAGCCCAAGAAAATAAAGTCTGTTACAGTTTCCATTTTTTTCCCATCTATTTGCCATGTAGTGATGGGACCAGATGCCATGATCTTAGTTTTTTGTATGTTGAGCTTTAGGCCAGCTTTTTCACTCTCCTTGTTCACCTTCATCAAGAGGCTCTTTATCTTTATTTCTTCTTCGCTTTCTGCCATAAAGGTGATGTCATCTGCATATCTGAGGTTATTGATATTTCTTCCTGAAATCTTGATTCCGGCTTGAGCTTCATCCAACCCAGCATTTCGCATGATGTACTCTGTATATGAGTTAAATAAGCAAGGTGACAATATACAGCCTTGATACACTCCTTTCCCAATTTGGAACCAGTCTGTTGTTCCATGTCCAGTTCTAACTGTTGCTCCTTGACCTGCATACAGGTTTCTCATGAGGCAGGTAAGGTGGTCTGGCATTCCCATCTCCTTAAGAATTTTAAATTAATTCATTATTTTTTAAGTGTAGAAGAAATCCAAGGCAGAAAGAGAGCACAAAGAAAGGATGGGGTCTCTCACTACCAACTGTAGGCAGTTTAGACAAGAACCATCCTGCTTTTCTCTAATTAAAAATAAATTAGCCAATATGGATACATTAAAAAAAAAAACTTTAAAATGAACTAGCAAGACCCTGGATGGCTTAGAACTTTAAAATTACACAGTCCATATTGTTAATGATCACCAAGAACAAAATGTTGTATAAAATAAAGTTGCAGGATTGTTTGCAAAGCGGAAGATAATTGCCACTTACTGAGGGCCTCTCTGAATCTGCTCAGCAAAATGGAGTAAACTTGCCCACGTATAACAACTTCTTAAGGTAACAAAACTAGGATTTTATTCCCAGATATTCTTCCAGATGGATAGTGTGGGCTGTTTTCCCTCTCCATTCTGTCTGCTACACATGTTTCTTATTATAATAAATTCTTTCTCTTTGACCTACTCTTTCCAATAGTTAGACAGACAGACAGATGTTGAGTTGGCCAAAAAGTTTGTTCAGTTTTTTTCTGTAAAATGTTATGGAAAAAAACAAACGAACTTTTGAACCAACACAATAGATAGATATCTACCTGAGTCGAAGTCTGACTTCATTACTTCTACCTGGGACTGTTCAATTCAGCTCAGTCTTTGCGACCCCATGGACTGCAGCAGGCTAGGCTTCCCTGTCCTTCACCAACTCCTGGAGCTCTTTCAAACTCATGCCCACTGAGTCAGTGATGCCATCCAACCATCTCATCCTCTGTCGTCCCCTTCTCCTCCCACCTTCACTGTTTCCCAGTATCAGGGTCTTTTCTAATGAGTCAGTTCTTCCCATCAGGTGACCAAAGCATTGGAGCTTCAGCTTCAGCATCAGTCCTTCAATGAATATTCAGGACTGATTTCCTTCAGGATGGACTGGTTTGATCTCCTTGAAGTCCAAGGGACCTGGGACTGTTACTTAACCACTAAAAGCTTCATTTTACTCAGTTTTAAAAGGGTGATTAATATATACACATATATCTATACCTCAGAAGATTTTTGCCCAACTTATAAGAGAGAGCCACATATGTGAAAATACTTTGTAAACTGTGCCCAGTAGACTGGTGGACTGGCTCTGCAGCCTCACCACAGCCTCCAAACTCTTCTCCCATCGCTATGAACTGTCCGTGCCTTAGATCTGCTAAGTGGAGACAATTCTGTACTTACCTTGTGTGGTGGTTGGCTGAGCAAATCATCAAGGATATAAAGGGATCATAGTGCCACCCGACATGGAATTCACCCTCAGCATGTGTTGCTCGTTGTTTTGATCCTTCTCTTTCCCCTCCTCCACCTCATTAGATATGATCCTGGTCAGTGTTAGAATGAGATGTGTGCTGCGGTGCATATTCACAGAATCTTTCAGCTTCATGGGACTTTGGAAATACTGCAATGATTTCTCTGGTTTTACAGAGAGAAGCTAAAAACGAACTTGCCTAAGGTCCTATGCCTAAGCCCTGCCTGCATAGATGCTGAAGTTATGAATATTATATATTTGAAACATGAAATATGAAACATTTCATTTTATTACAAATATTATGAAATATTATATATAATATAATTATTATATATAATTATATATTTTTAATCTATACATATAGGTGAAAATTGAATGGGAAAGTTAGATTTTGGAATATACACAGCAAGCATGATTTCTGTTCATGACTGGTTGCCAGTGCAAATGACAAGTATTGTATTGGTTACATGCCCTTGTTGAAACTAGAACATAGGCTACCAGGCTTAGAAAAGGCCACATGTCAACAACCTCCTATTTTTCTCCGTTCTGAGATAAAATCTTTCAAGTTATATATCACCCTGGAAAGGCCATCTGTCTAAAATTGCTTAGGTTTGGGAAAGAGGTTTTTAGGTCAGATGTATTACTCTTATTCCACTTGAACTTTATTTTTTTCTCTCCTCTTGAGATCTGAGACTCAATGATCTTTGTCACAATTCATGATCTCAAGAAAGTTTAAAAAATACTTACAGCATAATAGCCAGGGAGAAAAATCTCTAAATGAAGAATTTCTATGTCTGTTGTTCTGCAAACCATGCACCAGAGAAAGGTGGTTAATCTTCAGTAGATATGAGAACAGAGAGGGTTTCTCTTTGTGTCCTTCTAGGGGAGACTTCTTTTCGAACTGAGAACAGCTCATTCCCCAGTCCACTGTAAAAGGGTGGTCTGTCAGAGAAAGGGAAATATTCTATGATATCCCTTGTATGCAGAATCTGAAAAGAAATTATACAAATTAACTTATTTACAAAACAGAAACAGATTTAGAGATTTAGAGAATGAATTTACAGTTACCAGGGGCGATGGGTGGGAGGAACGGATAGTTATAGAGTTCGGGATGGACATGTACACACACTGTATTTAAAATGGATAACTGACAGGGACCTCTGAACAGGGAACTCTGCTCAATGTTATGTGGCAGCCTGGATGGCATGGGAGTTTGGGGGAAAATAGATACATGTATATGTATGGCTGGATTTCTTTGCTTTCCACCAGAAACTATCTCAACATTGTTAATTGACTGTGCATGCATGCTGAGTCACTTCAGTCATGTCCAACTGTTTGCAACCCTGGACTGTAACCCACCAAGCTCCTCTGTCCATGGGATTCTCCAGGCAAGAATACTGGAGTGGATTGCCATGCCCTCCTCCTGGGGATCTTCCCAACCCATGGATTGAACCCATGTCTCTTATGTCTCCTGCTTTGGCAGGTGGGGTCTTTACCACTAGCACCACCTGGGAAGTATTGGCTATAGTCCAATATAAAATAAAAAGTTATAAAAACAAAATAATACCAAAAACAGCAGTTGCCAACAGAAAAACAAAGGGTGGTCTGTAATAGCTCCTTATGAACTGGAAATCCACTCTTACAGCCCTAGGTAATTGTCAATAATAGAAGCATGCCTTGGGATGACTTGCCATGTTTTCCTTCTTGGGAAATTACATTCCCTTTAGAGTCAGAATGCCTCAGTCCCTGTTGGTCACTTGACATAAAGTGCCAAGGGACAGCTATCTTCTTTGAGAATTAAGATGCCGAAAAAGGTGATCAGCAAAAGGAGGAGAAGCAAGGATGTTATGTGTTGAATCACTGCAATTCTGACATTGTTTATTACTGCAGTTCCTATTTTCTCACTAATGCAGATAGAAGGAAAATATACTAACAAGTAAATCGAGGGTTGTTGTTTAGTTGCTAAGTCTTGTCTGACTCTTTTGCAACCCTATGGACTGTAGCCTGCCAGACTCCTCTGTCCATGGGATTTCCCAGGCAAGAATACTGGAGTTGGTTGCCATTTCCTTCTTCAGGGGATCTTCCTGACACAGGGATCAAACCCGCATCTCCCACATTGGTAGGTGATTCTTTACCACTGAGCCACCAGGGAAGCCCGAAATTGAAGATATTTATACCTTATAACTGAACAATTCCATTTTTAGCTATATTCAAAGGAAAACCTTACCTATTTGCAGAGGAATAGGAATGAGAGAAATAATTGTTCATCAGTGGAAGAAAGAGTACATAAATTGTGATACAAATACATAAATTGTGATGCAAATAGACCACTATGCAGCAGCTAAAATAAATGAAATAGAGGTATATCTGTCCCCATGGATAACTCTCAGAAACAGAATGCTGAGTGGGACAAGTTATGGAAAAATACATCTAAAATTTAAATTTATTTTAAAATATGAAGAAAAAATATAGTATAATGTTAAAGTTGATAAAAATCAAGTGACGCGTCCTGGTGCCATTTGAAATATTTCATACCTTAAAAAATGAGCAAGATATTGTTTAGGGATTTCCCTGATGGTCCAGTGAGGGAGGCCTGGGTTCTATCCCTGGTTGGAGAACTAGACCCATATGTCACACCTAAGAGTTTACACACTGAGACTAAGGGACCCACATACCAAAACTAAGATCTGATGCAGCCAGACAAATATTAAAAAAATAAGCAAGATATTTTTTAGATTCAACATGTAAGTGATATCATACAATATTTGTCTTTCTCTGTCTGACTTATTTCACTTAGCATGATGCCTTCCAATGTTAATCCATGTTGCTGTAAATGGCAAAATTTCATTTCTTTTTATGACTGTACTGTGTTCCATTATTTATGCGTGTGTGTGTATGTGTATGTATATATGTATACACATGCATATACATATACACACCACTACATCTTCTTTGTTTCCCTATCGTGGCAATTGTAAATAATGCTGCTATGAATATGGGAATTTCTGTAAAAAAAAAAAAACTAGTGAATACAAAAAAGAAGCAGATTCAACAGAGATAGCAAACTGAGGTGGGCAGGAGAGGCACAATAAGCATTGGGGTGTAAGAGGTATTATGTCTGGGTATAAGATAGGCTGCTGCTGCTAAGTCGCTTCAGTTGTGTCCGACTCTGTGCAACCCCATAGATGGCAGCCCACCAGGCTCCGCCGTCCCTGGGATTCTTCAGGCAAGAACACTGGAGTGGGTTGCCATTTCCTTCTCCAATGCAGGAAAGTGAAAAGTGAAACAGGGATGTATTATACAACAGGGGGAATATAACCAATATTTTGTAATAACTGGAGTGTAATAAGTGGAGTGTAACTTTAAAAAATTATATAGAAAAAGTGGTTAAAAATTTGTAATATCACCTTTTCTATCCTGAAATACAATTCATAGAAGATATATCTGTACTCTTAATTTAATTATTTAAATGTATTAACGTATATTAAAATATTCAAATAAGCATAAAATATAGTTATGTAGATCAGTATAATGTCCAGTTTATAGCATAAGGAAGTAAACATAATTTTTCAGTCCAGGTTTGATGCATGAGACAGGGTGCTCAGGGCTGGTGCACTGGGGTGACCCTGAGGGAAGGGATGGGGAGGGAGGTGGGAGGGAAGGTCAGGAGGGGGAACACATGTACACCGATGGCTGATTCATGTCAGTGTATGGCAAAACCACCACAATATTGTAAAGTAAGTAGCCTCAATTAAAAAAAAGAAAAAAAATGAATAAACAAAGTCATCTTGCACATACATTCAGTACTTCAGGATACCATTGTTGAGTTTGAGTCAATTCTTATCCCCTCCTTTTCTTTAGTCATAATTTTAAACAATTTTCAGTAGCAGAGAGATTTGGTCTCCAGTCCAACAGAGAGGCTAAGTCTCAACTAATAGCTTTTCACTGAAAATTTCCTTCCCCTTTCAGAGTTTTAATTCTTTTATCACTTTCTCACAGAATGGATTGAAAAATATATATTGATAGAAACAAAATTAAATATTATACATTTTATATAAAATGTCACAGTGGCTGGCTGTTTTCAACATAATATAGATATAATTTGTGCCAAATTTTTCTCCTACATTTATAGTACAAGTATTTTCTCAGCTTCATTAATATCATTTAAAGACTGAATAAAATTTTATTGGATAAGTATTGCACAATTACTTATCTATTTTGACTATTTTACTTTCCCACATTTGCTTCTATAAATTACTCCTTAATACACATTTTCTGTGCAAGTAGTTAATATTTGTGCAAATATTTATTAAAATTAGAATAATGGGTCAAATGGTACTTATGCTTCTGATACATATTTTTCAAGTTGTGCGATAATGGTGTTGAACATCTTATAGGTTTTGTGACCTCAAGTAAATTATAGGTAAATATCTTCAGCCCTCAGGCATTTTTTCTTCCTCTTAAAGTATGATTTCAAATAGTAACTATATGAGAGGGTGAGTATAAAATTAAAGTAATACCACATATGCAAAGTACTATTTCACCTTCTTAGATACAGTTAGTAGTCAATAAATGTTACTTATTTTATTAGTATATTATCCCAAATAGCAGTATGCACCTGTTACCCACCTTCTAGCTAGTCTGATAGCCAAAAAATCTCACAACTATTCTCCTTTTATTTATGTATTTTTTAACTTAAAAAATTTTTATTTGGCCACACCAGGTCTTAGTTGTAGCATGTGGAACCTTCAGTTATGGCGTCTGAACTCTCAGTTTGGCATATGGGCTTGCTTATCTGACCAGGGACTGGACTGGGACTCTGCGTTGGGAGTGTGGAGTCTCAGCCACTGGACCACCAGGAAAGTCCCTCTCACTCGTAGTCTGACTTGTATTACTTGTGTTTATCTGATTATAACATAATTTAAACATTTTTTCATTATATTGGTCAACTTAAATTATTTTATATAAAATTTTTTGAAAATTTTATGTTTAATTCCACTAATAAGGCCTCACTTTTTCTTATTGATTTTTATTTTTTATATAGTGAACCTATTCATACTTTGTTAGTAACATTCATACAACTACTTTTCCCTAACATGTAGTTTAGAAACATTTAGTTTCTTTTCCCTGAAATAACTTTAAAAATACTTGTAGGAAATAGAATTATAAGGAAGCAGATTTTATTTCTCAAGTGTAATGACATCCTAATTTCCAAAGGCTGGGCTGGAATTTCCAGGCTCTTGTGAACTTCTTTCTGCCCATCCCCTTGTTTCTCAGTCAGCTTCTCCCTTTTGTGGTCTCGGCTCTCTCAGTCATTGGTACTTCATTAATGGGCCACGCTGTCATTTCTCTGGAGGAGAATGAACGACGTTTTATTGTTACATCGTAGTTTGAACCTAAGAGACTCATCTTGGCTCCCTCTCATATTTGTTTCATTTCCTCCCTCATGCTGTTAGGATGTACCTCATTCACAAGTGCCTTATAGCACAAAGGTGGCTGACATCTTGGGCAGTTGGTATTGGCTCAGGGCTTCCCTGGTGGCTCAGACAGTGAACAATCTGCCTGCAATGCAGGAGTCCCGAGTTCCATCCCTGGGTTGGGAAGATCCTCTGGAGAAGGGAATGTCAACCCACTCCAATATTCTTGCCTGAAGAATCCCCAGGGACAGAGGAGCTTGGCAGGCTACAGTCCGGGACACGACTGAGCAGTTAAGCACAGGCCTGCTCCAAGGTCGTGTGGGAGTGAGTACCAAAGGATTCATCACACATCTCTGATTTAATTCGTGAGGCTCAGTGTGAGATAAGACCAATATTGAGATACTCGTAGGCATATGCCTAGAGATGGAAGTGTGGGAGTGTGGAGTGGGGCTCTGAAACTGTATTAGTTTCCTATTATTGCTGAAGCAAATAGCCACAAAATTAGTGTCTTGAAACAACACAAATTTATTGTCATACAGTCATACTGTAAGATACAGTAGAGGAGGGGAAAGGCCTAAAATAAGTTTTGTGTGTCCGAAATCAAAGTGTTGACAGGATTGTGTTCTTTTTGGAGGTTCTAGGGAAGAATCTATTTCCTTGCCTTTTCCAGCTTCCAGAAGTTGCCTGCATTCTTTGGTTTGTGACTCATTCATCCTCAAAATCAGCAGCAAGTTATCTTCAAGTGACCTCTGCTTCCATCTTTTTATCCCTTCTCTGATACTTTGACTCTCTGCCTCCCTTTTCTACCTTTTAAGGACCTTTCAGTGACACTGGGTTCACCTGGGTAATTCTGGATTATCTCCCCACAGCAAGTTCCTTCACCTTTAAGTCTCCTTTTTCAATGTATGGTTACACATCCACAGGTCAGTCTAGGGGTTAGAATGGAGGATCAAATCCTACCTTTCACAGTCTGCTCTCGGGGGCCCAAAGATGCATGCTGTCTGCTATGCAAAATACAATCAGCCCATCCTAGAGTCCTTATCAACCCGTTCTAGCATCAGCTCAAACTCTATATTCCTGGGACTTCCTTGGTCATCCAGTGGTTAATCCTTTGCCTTTCAATGCAGGAGGTGTGGGTTCAATCCCTGGTTGGGGAGCTAGGATCCCACCTGCCTCGTGGCCAAAAAACCAAAACTTAAACAATGGAAGCAATATTGTAGTAAATTCAAAAAGACTTTTAAAAATGGCCCACAGCAAAACAATCTTTAAGAAAATCCATATTCCCATCAAAATATTGTTAGTTCAAAACTCCCATGTCTTATTGCCCAAGATCTTTGATTAAGGAGCTAGATTAAGGTAGAAATAAATCTTGATTCTAAAGCTGTGTTCTTTCCACAATAGCTCATTTTTATTTTCAGCACAGGTTAGGAAGTTTTCATTTCTTTCTCAGCTACCCAAGGCTCAGTTTAGGAAGCCTATCTAGAAAAGGGCATGATCAAAACCAGAGCTAAAATCTTTTGATTCTTTCTCTGATACTTTTAGTATATAACCATGGATATCATGGTTATATCATGTGCATGAGAATGTGCATGAGAATGAAGTTTACTTGTATAATCTACTTTATAGTGAGAATTGGAGGTAAAAAAATAGAAATTATATCTTCTGCAACCCAAAGTAGTACTAATCCTGCCAATTGAAAATGGGAAAAATCAGGAAGTTACTTTTTTAAAAATTGCTTATCCCAGTGGAGGAGGAAATGACAACCCACTCTAGTCTTCTTGCCCGGAAAACTCCATGGACAGAAGAGCCTTGTGGGGTACAGTCCTTGAGGCCACAAAGCCATGACGGAGTGACTGAGCACATGCAGAAGAGAGATAAGAAATAGTATGGTTCTGCAAAACAGAAAGGGAGATTTTAGAAGACAATTTATCAGTTTTCCAAGGTATATGGGAGAACTAAAACTTTTCTAAGAATCGGTTGATGAGTACTTCAGTTAGATGATTTCTGGTAGAAATTGAAAATAAAGATCTTGATGCAAATAAGTGATAATCCACCTTAAACTCCTCTCGGATAAATCAAATCTGTAAACAGAAGCTGATCAACAGAAACCAAGGGGAAAAATGCCCTATAGAACTTTTATTTCCACCTAATATTGACACAAGCTCTCCATTAGTGACATAATATCAGGATGTCTTATATAGACTATGGTATGTTGTGTCCTGAGATGTTTAGGTTAAAATATAGTAAATGGCATGTATTTCTCATTTTAGAGTAAGAGCTCATTTATACATAATGTAGTCTTTTGTTAGCTTTGTAAAGTCACAGCCTAAACATTTCCTCTGGTTCTTGAAACATCATCATCATCACCCTGTTGGTATTATGTTATCAAAGTGTGCCAGGAACTGTGAAAAATGCTTTTCTTGGATTGTTTCATTCTCTCTATCTATATAATGAGGGTCTCTGATTGTCCTTATTTATCAACTGGAATGGATAAACTAAGTACACTTATAAGGTCACACAATTAGCAAATGGCAGAATCAGGGTTCCAGCCTCTATTGGGCTAACTCTAGGACCACTGTTGGTCTATAAAGTGGATATAGGGCAGTTTACTTATCTAGCCTCAGTACTACAAATGATTTAACATTTTGATGAAATGGACTCACCTCTGCTTTAGTCAACACTCCAGTTCCACACTATCATCTTCTTATTCTTTAATCACATCAAGTTTGACTCTTGCCACTGGGGCTTTGCACTGATTTTAATTTATGCTGGAACTCTCTAGCCCCAGTGTGTGGAAGCAGTCTGTTTCCTCATTGCATTCATGTCTTTGTCAGTTAGTTTCTTTGAGACGCCAGCCTTGGCCCCTCCCTTCATTGTCTCTTTTCTTGGAAGGCCCATTTTCTTTGTAGCACTTATGGATAGTTGGTTGGTATTATTATATATTTAAGTATGCAATCCTAAAGGAAATCAACCCTAAATCTTCTTGGAAGGACTGATGCTGAGGCTCCAATACTTTGGTCACCTGATACAAAGAGTTGACTCACTGGTATTGGGAAAGGCTGAGGGCAAGAGGAGAAGGAGGCGAGGAGAGCATGAGATGGTTGGATGGCATCACTGACTCAGTCGACATGAATTTGAGCAAATTCCAGAAGAAAGTGAAGGACAGGGAAGCCTGGCATGCTTCAGTTTATGGGGTTGTAGAGAGTTGGACATGACTTAGAGACTGAACAACAGTATGTATTTCTTATTTTTCTCACTAAATCAATCTCTATGAAGACAGGATTCTGTCCTCCCTTGCTCATCTCTGCTTTCCCAGTGCTCTAGAATACATCTGTCTTTATAACAGATGCTATCTGATATGTCTGTCATGAATGGATAAAAGAAGCCTTTTCCATATTTTAACCTGTTTGCTATGGTGATTAGCGTCACTATGTTGATAGATATGGACCATATGAGGTTCTTAACACAATTTATACAGCTGAATTTCAAGAGTTTGTATTGGTTGAAATTTTCACCAGTAGTATACAAAACTCCCTTTTTGCTATTCCCTCATTGACTGGACCTGACCCAACCATAACAGCCAAGCTTGTGCTATCCTGAGTAACCAAAGTCAGACACGCACCCCATCTGCCCAGAAGTCTATCCAAAGGTAGCTGTTGGTTTTTCTATGTCAGGAGTTGTTGCAGGTCATTCCCACTGCTTCTTATTAATACTTTTTCTTCTCATTGCCTACCCTCTCCAGGAAGGAAATGCTGAGGACTCTAATCAGTCTTGGGGAAGGATGTGGAGTGAAACTGAGATGATATAATCTCTGTGCTGGTTTAAAGTCTGAATTTTGAAATCGGGAGGCTAGAATTCATGTCCTGCCCTGCCTTGGAATTCTCTAGGCCTCAAGTTCTGACTCTTAGGAAATAATAGATACCCAGTGTCCACTTCACAGATAGTTGTGAGGAATAAATGCAATAAAGTGTGATGTTCACAGTACAATGGCAAGTTCATGGTGTTAGTCGCTTCAGTTGTGTCTGACTCTTTGTGACCCCGTGGACTATAGCCCTCCAGGCTCCTCTGTCCCTGGAATTCTCCAGGCAAGAATACCATCGTGGGTTGCCATTCCCTTCTCCAGGCAGGTCTTCCTGAGCCAGGGATTGAACATGGGTCTCCCACATTGCAGGCAGTTTCTTTACCATCTGAGTCACCAGGGAAGCCGCCATTACAATTGAAGAAACAAACACCCACTGCAAAGAAACCCTAGAGCAATTGCTTTGCGCCCAGCCAGTTCTCTGATAGCCTCTAAGATGGGAAGATACCATGAACTTGCTCTGCTGCAGAGTTGGCAGGAAGGGCAAGGAGGCCAGTGGTGTGACTGCCCTGGGTACTCCCTGTAAGCGGGGACGCACGTTGAAATAGTGACAGATTGACGGGAAAAGAGAAGTTAGTGAGGCCTGACATCTAAAAAAGGCTTCAAGAATGGACAGAGAGGAAACGGGGTGTCAACTGTGCTGCTGACTTCGTTGTCTTTTAATAGAGCTATATTCCAGGAAAGAGCTTCTTGAGTAAGGAAGTTCCCTGAACCCGTGCCCCGAGACATTTCAGCAGCAGGTTTTGAAAGCAGCTTTCTTTGGCTGGTTATGATAGCTTGTGCAGTAATATCTATTTTGTCAGTTTTATACGGCTGAGTTTCTTTCCAAAATAAAAACACAAAACCCAGCAATCTTGGCTAGTATTTATTAGGAACTTACTCTATGCCAGGTGATTATTAAACATTTTCAATAAATTTCTTCATTGAAGGTATATTTGTTACATATCAATGAAGTCCCAGGCATTGTCCTGATGGCTGCAGATACAACAATGAAATAAAGAGACATTGTCCCTATCATCATAGAGCCTACTTCCAGGGTACCAAACCTGCAACAGGTACAAATTTGAAAATAAAATAAAGAATAATATAGTCACAGAGATCTTTCCAAATTGGGACAGATAAAAAGTGCATAAATTCACAAAAGATTTCCACTGTATCTATGTATTGTAATTTAATCATTGCTTTATTGATGCCTAAGTGGGTTGCTTTTAGTCTCTTGCTATCTCTTACATTACAGTTCACATCCTTAGAGAGTATTTTCCTGTAGACTGTTTTGCATGTTTATTGTTGCATAACATATCCTCCTCCTCTTTCCGTAAGAAAGGGACTGTTTTTGCTATGTAGTAATTTTCTTAATATGTTTTGTTCCCATGGAAGTTTCCAGATGCCTTTTTCCTTTTGAACTATCTCTGTCATGTTTAGTCCTAGCTGGAACAGTTCCATTGTAAATGTTATTTTATTTTTTTAGACAAAGTCCACACCCACACCTCTCTTTGAGAGGTCTTTCCCATCTTGGGGTTTATGGGACCATATCCTTATAATTCTTAGCCCCTTTCTCTCCTTAATAGTATCTGTCAGGCATCACTTTAAATATTTGGTCCCATCAAAAGTTTTATAATATAAATCTTGACATTTGTTGTTAATTTATTATTGTGCTCAGTAGTGCATGACTCTGTACAACTCTGTGGCCCCATGGACTGTAGCTTGCTAGGCTCTTCAGTCCATGGGATTTTCCAGGCAAGAATAATGAAGTGGATTGCCATGCTCTCCTCCAAGGGGTCTTCCTGACCCAGGGATTGAACCCATGTCTCCTGTGTCTCCTGCATTGGCAGGTAGATTCTTTACCACTGTACCATTGAGGAAATTTATTATTACTTATGTTATAAATGAGATTCTCATATATTATACTTTCTAACTGGTTGTTGTTTCCATTTGTATGGGAAGTTCTTCAGTGATATTACTGTATTCTCCTACTGACTCCAATAGTTATTCAGTCTATTCTTTTGAGTTTTCCGGATACATAGTCATAATTCATATAAATGCTAATTCTCGCCTCTTTCTTTAATTTGAATCTTTATTTAACCCTTTTTCTAAGTCAGTCCTGTCCAGTGATGTTGGAGCAGAGTAGAGCTGGCAGCGGTAGAGGGTTAAGTAGCATCAAATTTACTTAAGGGTGGGGAGAGATGTGATGTATGTAGAAGCTGGAATCTACATATAACTGGAGCATGTGGGATTTCTACTAAGCTCCCAGAATCTGGAAGTAAATTGTTCCATGGTTTGGAGAAGCTTGGATGCCTTGAAAAACGTCCTGTACATAGACAGTGACTTTGGCAAATAGTAGGGCTGGGGGCTCTTTTGTTTGTGGCTTCTGCTATGCATTTTGCATAATTCTATCACCAGGCTTTTCACAGCATACTGCAATCATTTCTTCAGTTGTCATTCATTTTTTTTCAGTCATCATCTGCCCAACTGTACAGTGAGGTCCTTGAAGGCAGGGATTTGTTTTCCTCTCTATATCCCCAGTTACTAGCAGAACGTCTAGAAAAGTATAGGTTCTTGGCACATACTTGCTAATGAATTACTAAATTGCCAAATGTGTGAATGAATATACATAGATAAAGTCATGCATTTTTACTGGATGTTGAATGAATGAGCAAATAGAGTCATGACTCCACTGGATTTCTCATGCCCCTAAACGGAAAGATTAAATGAGGCTGAGACCTTACTTCTTCTTCCTTGGGATCAGAGTTGAGGAAGTCAGTGGGTCAAATGAGCTGGCTTAGTTCCCTTGTCAGACTTCCTTTCTTCTTTCAGGATGGATGGTTTGGTAGAGACTTGATTTAGCAAGAACATCTCCTTTACATTTTGATCAGGAACTACTTGTTTTTCTGGAAGCTGAATCAGGCATAATTTGCTTTTAAAGAACCCTAAGCAGATTTTTGCAGATCTGATCCTTATCAGTACTATTGATCCAAAACTATTGGTCCTCTTTAGGGGTTAATATCAGCTTTACTTAGGAGTGGAGCATCTGCTGTAGAAGTGGTGAGTCTGAAATGATTCTCTCTCCTGCCGTCCAAAGATGTGGGACTTCCCTGGTGGTCCAGTGGTTAAGACTTCATGCTTCCAATGCAGGGGCATGGGTTTGATCCCTAGTTGGGGAACTAAGATCCCACATGCTGTGTGGCATGACCAAAAAATTAAGAGTTAAAAAAAGATCATCACATAATGATTTTGTAATTACTTGACTACCTCTGGATAGTTTACATACACACACACATACACACACACTTAAATTAATTTGTTGCTTTTTAGAGACCAAATCATTGATCCTCTTTAATACCTTGTGGATTTAGCCTCCAATCTTGAGATGATGAATTCTGTCTTTTATGCTAAATGTGGCTCACTGCTAATGGGTGTGCTATGCCAAGGGTTGTGGATGTTGTGCTGTGGATTGATGTATTTTGAAAGAAACTGAGGTTGTATCTGGGACTAATGTGGAACAGTTCTGCTGTGGTTGTGGGAAGAGGGAAGTATGGCTCATATACCCTCTGTTTATTTACCTCATATGTTCTAACATTTGAAGACAGGAAATGTTTCCTAACTCAAAATCACCTCTCTCCCAAACTTTTGTCCACTTTGGCCCATAACGACATCCTCCTCCTCAGAACTCTTGCAGCATATGCTTCCGGACCCATTCCATCATAGCTTTCTGAGGGCTTCTGTCTTCTGGTCAAGCATACATGCCTCGTCCCCCCACGTGGATGGTGTTGGAAGCGAACTTCCAATGAAAATCTTAAATGAACTTCAAATGACTCAGAGAGAATTTGCATTTTGCCATCTATGTTGTAGTCACTGGAGTAAGTTATTTAATCTCTCAAGACCTAGTTTGCTACTAGCTTTACTCTTGTCACATAATTGCGAAGATTAAATGAGATAATGTAGGTGTTTAATGCGCAGTGTTATTGTGGTCACCCTGAAGGAATATAATAACCTCGAGCCTTGCAAATGCTGATTAGAACTTGTTTGAATGGCAGTGGGAAGCAAAGAGAAATACTGTCCAGGAGAGGGTGCTTTAGCGCATGATCTTCAATCATTCTGATTCATTATGTAAGGCCACTGGTCAAGTGGCAGATAACGTGTAGTCTAGTCCCACTGGTGCAGTTGTCCCAGCGGAGAGGGACGTGTATCAGGCTGAGTTCTGCTGTGAAAAGCTATGACAAACCTAGGCAGCATATTAAAAAGCAGAGACATTACTTTGCCAACAAAGGTCCATATAGTGAAAACTATTGTATTTCCANAAAAAATTAAGAGTTAAAAAAAGATCATCACATAATGATTTTGTAATTACTTGACTACCTCTGGATAGTTTACATACACACACACATACACACACACTTAAATTAATTTGTTGCTTTTTAGAGACCAAATCATTGATCCTCTTTAATACCTTGTGGATTTAGCCTCCAATCTTGAGATGATGAATTCTGTCTTTTATGCTAAATGTGGCTCACTGCTAATGGGTGTGCTATGCCAAGGGTTGTGGATGTTGTGCTGTGGATTGATGTATTTTGAAAGAAACTGAGGTTGTATCTGGGACTAATGTGGAACAGTTCTGCTGTGGTTGTGGGAAGAGGGAAGTATGGCTCATATACCCTCTGTTTATTTACCTCATATGTTCTAACATTTGAAGACAGGAAATGTTTCCTAACTCAAAATCACCTCTCTCCCAAACTTTTGTCCACTTTGGCCCATAACGACATCCTCCTCCTCAGAACTCTTGCAGCATATGCTTCCGGACCCATTCCATCATAGCTTTCTGAGGGCTTCTGTCTTCTGGTCAAGCATACATGCCTCGTCCCCCCACGTGGATGGTGTTGGAAGCGAACTTCCAATGAAAATCTTAAATGAACTTCAAATGACTCAGAGAGAATTTGCATTTTGCCATCTATGTTGTAGTCACTGGAGTAAGTTATTTAATCTCTCAAGACCTAGTTTGCTACTAGCTTTACTCTTGTCACATAATTGCGAAGATTAAATGAGATAATGTAGGTGTTTAATGCGCAGTGTTATTGTGGTCACCCTGAAGGAATATAATAACCTCGAGCCTTGCAAATGCTGATTAGAACTTGTTTGAATGGCAGTGGGAAGCAAAGAGAAATACTGTCCAGGAGAGGGTGCTTTAGCGCATGATCTTCAATCATTCTGATTCATTATGTAAGGCCACTGGTCAAGTGGCAGATAACGTGTAGTCTAGTCCCACTGGTGCAGTTGTCCCAGCGGAGAGGGACGTGTATCAGGCTGAGTTCTGCTGTGAAAAGCTATGACAAACCTAGGCAGCATATTAAAAAGCAGAGACATTACTTTGCCAACAAAGGTCCATATAGTGAAAACTATTGTATTTCCAGAGTCATGTATGGATGTGAGAGTTGGACCATAAAGAAAGCTGAGCACTGAAGAATTGATGCTTTTGAACTGTGGTGTTGGAGAAGATTCTTGAGAGCCCCTTGGACTGTAAGGAGATCAAACCAGTCCATCCTAATGGAAATCAACCCTGAATATTCTTTGGAAGGACTGATGCCGAAACTGAAGCTCCAATATTTTGGGCACCTGATGTGAAGAATTGACTCATTGGAAAAGACCCCGTGCTGGGAAAGATTGAAGGCGGGAGGAGGAGGGGGTGACAGAGGATGAGATTGTTGGATGGCATCGTTGACTCAATGGACGTGAGTTTGGGCAGACTTCGCGAGATGGTAAAGGACAGGGAAGCCTTGTGTGCTGCAGTCCATGGGGTCACAAAGAGTTGGACATGACTGAAGGACTGAATGACAACAACAACTATGTGAGTTCTTCTAGGCACTCAGTACATTTGATTCCATACTGATCAAGCTTTCTGCTGTTGATGATTTCTGATTCTATACAAGAAGAAAAAAAGTCTTCTGATGGGGGTGTGAGTGTTCTAACCATCATGATAATTATTTGTAATTGACTAAAAGTGAAAGTTGGGCTTCTCTGATGTCTCAGACGGCAAAGAATCTGGCTGTAATACAGGAGACCTGGCTTCAATCTTCAGTTGGGGAATTCCCTGAAGAAGGGAATAGTTACCCACTCCAGTATTCTTGCCTGGAGAATTCCATGGACGGAGGAGCCTGGTGGGCTACATTCCATGGGGTCACACAGAGTCAGACATGATTGAGCAACTAACTAATACTTTCACTTTCAAATGTGAAAGTTAGGACAGGCTGATCATGAAAGGTGAATATTTTAGTTCCCATAATGGTAATTTTTCACTATAAATTAATCAGTTATTGTTCTAGCTGTCTCATAAACTAGTCTAATGCAGGGCCCTGAATGATGGGGCCTGTTTTTTAAAAAAATAAACCTACAAAGATGACCAGACTCTGAGCTATGGTGAATTTCCTAAGGTACTAAATGCAACACTGTGAGGTATTATGTAGGGCAGACTGTTTCCTTTTCCCCTTAGTATAGCCAACATAGCCATTGGCAGAGTTTACTGAGATTCTTTTCTTGGAATGTCTACAGGTCAGAACTCCATGAGGTCATGGACTGTGAATTTGCTGTCTCCGTGCATTTATTTTCTCCCTTTGAAATTTGTCCCTTGTACTTGATCCCAAAAGCATGGGAGGATATGAGAATCATAATTAATGGATTCAGTGTTCCTCGGATACTTTGGAAATACAATGGTGAATATGATAGACAAATCCTTGCTTTTATGAAGCTTTTATTCTATGAAGATGGATCTGCAAGTACTTGGCATTTTATAGAATGTTCTACAGATGCAATTCTTATTAGAACTCATCTTTTGTTATTCATTCAAATGTTAGATCTCTAACACCATCTCTGACTCTCCCAGAAAAACAGAAATCACTGAAATCCCTTCTGTGCTTTCATAAAACCTCATACTTCTTTTGATCAGAGCAAGCAAACTCCATATTTTGATTATCTATTTACATGTCTGTCTTCTCCATTACTTTCTAATTTCATTAAAGGCAAGAACTCTGCCTGGTTCTTATTAAATCATTGGCATCCAGCACAGTCCTTGGAAACGCAGTAGTTGCTATTACATGTTTGCAGTACAGTTTAAAGGTGAGGTTACAGTCCTGATATGGTCAATGACCAAACTGTTTCCCAATCATGCCAACTGGTCATCATTTCACCCATTGGATTTTTCGTAAGGAACACATATAAACTGAAATATTACTGAGTATCACTGAATAAGCATTCAGTTGCCCATTAGAGGGTCCTCTGGCCAACACTGGAATGAAGTAGGTGAGTTAGAATTGAATCCAATGTGGAATTTCTTTGGCTCTCACCTGTGTACTCACATACTAAATTCAAAATGTGAGGGCTAGGGTCTTCATTTGTGTCTAGAGAAAGGTGAAAAGGTCAAACCCCAAGAAGATCCCGGGTTCAAGTACCCACCTTGCCAGACAGAATGAATGGAAGAGAGAAACGAGAATAACCCAACAGGAGTGGGCAACAATGTCTTAGGTCCAAGACAGGAAGCCCCAAATAATAGCAGCCTCTAAGTGCTGCGATTTTAACAGTCATCCAGCAAAACTACAATTGCTCACGTATGGATGGCTCTGACATTCCTTGTTGAGATAAGCCAAACATTCCTGCCATGGCCAGATCCCTCTAAATGAACCCTCAGAGGTCCTCTCAGCATTGCCTGTTTCTGGATACAGCAAGTTTCCCACATATGAATGAGCTCTGTTCCAAGAGTGCATTTTTAAGTCCAATTTGTAAGTCCAACAAAGTTAGCCTAGGTACACCCAACTAACGTAGTCGGCTATAGAGTATAGTAATGTAATAGGTTTCTAATACTTTTCACACAAAGAATACATAAAAATCAAACACAAAAAATAAGGAAAATACTTTAAGTCTTACAGCACTGCACTTTGAAAAGTATAGTAGAAGAGCTGGCCCACAGGGACTGGCATCGAGTGAGCAATCGGAAGAGCTACTGGGGGGGGTGGTGTTGGCAGAGCTGAAGGATCTTCAGTGAAGGAGACACAGGGTAAGCTGCAAGGTCCCTCACACCTGATGCTGGCGGAAAGCATGTTTGCATCTTTGAAAGTTTACAACTTGAAGGTCGTGAGTACGGGATTTTCATCAAGTCACAGTTGGGGTGGCTATTTCTGCTTGGACGCCTACCAACTCTTTACATGGTGTAACCCAACAGCACCTCACCTCATTGCCCACTGCCACCCCTCTTATCTCCTGCCTCTAGTTTCCTTTGGGAATTGGAGGTTTTGTGGAACACAAGGCTGGAAGATATATTCTTTCTCTAACCACTCACTGTCCTAGGATGTAATCGTTTGAACAGCCTCTCCCAACAGTTTCCAAAGATCAATTCAGCCAGCTCAGTAATGATTTATTGGTGCTTCCTCCTTCCCTGTCTTACACTTTGGGGGAGCTATGAAAGAAGCAAGTCTAGCTTGGGAAGAGAAAGCTAAATGACCTTCCCCCTAGAGTTGGTTAATTAATTAATGATGAGACCAGTATTTAATGGAGTGCCCAAGCTTTCTGCACAGGAGAATCACCTGGGTATCTTTAAACATTTCTAAAACCCAGACTGCTCCCAGTCTATTTCAATCACAGCCTTTGGGGGTGAGACCTAGGCAGTGATACTTTCTGAAGCTCTCCAGTGATCCCAATGTGCTTATTCAAGCTAGGGGACCACTGAGCTAAGTGACAGCAGGAATAAACCAAATCATTTTAATCTGCTGAAAATTTTAAAAATATTATTGTTCAAAAATTATGAAGAGAATATAAATTCACCATCTTTGTATCTGATGTAAGGGGATACATACTGACTGCTGACTCAAGAGAATATGTTAGAAAGGGGAAAAGGAATGTCTGTGTCTGCAGAAAGCCTTGAGCCACTGTGAAATAATGTCTGTCATTGGATGTCACTCAGAGTGACCTTTGGCATGGACAAAGGGAGTCTGATTGAGAAATCTGAGTGCCTAAAGATATCTGTGGCTTTCTTTAACATTTGGAAATGCCCATTTTGACTCACCTCTTATACTTGGCATTCAGAAAAGAACTCTTCATTAAAAATCAGTTGATAAGATCTCTTGGCCAGGTCATCTGCTTTCAAGTCCCTTTGGCAGTTGGCTGTACTAAAGAAGACATATTAAGGCTGCATGTTTGAGGAAAAAAAAAAAAAGGAAGTAGTAAAATAGAGAGTTTGAAGATGACATTTTATATTTGTAGACAGGTAGGGCTGGGAGAAAGAAAGGTCATTTTAACCACCCTACTGCCTTTATGGAACTCTGAACCTAACCATAATTTATCTAATGATTAATGCTTCAGATGCAAAGAATTCATACTATTCAACAACTTCTCCAATTACTGATGTTGGAAATCAGCATGAATGTGAAAAGAATTTGGGCTTTAAAAGTCAGTAAAAACAGGCTCAAATATAGATTTTTTTCTACTTATTAGGCTTATAAATTCATGCAAAATCATTTTAAATTTTTTGAGTCCATGTCATCATTTAACAAAATGGCCAAGGATTACATTTAATAGGGTTATTTGGAAGAGTACTTGGACTAGTGGGGAGAAATCATCCTAGGAACACCAAGCAAGAGTTTCATTCTCCCTTTCCTTTTTGTCACTCTTTTCCTCCACTCCCGTGACTCATGGGAGTAACTTAATGTATTTGCAAAGTTGTCTTTGGACAATATGATCCTTGAACAGCTAAATAATGATGTCTGATTTTTACACTGCTTAAAATAATTTCTCAGAATTATAATTGGTATGTGCAGTAGGGTGTAGTGAACAGAGCACAGTGTCTGGCACAAACATTTCTGAATCAGCGAATGGAAGTGTATTGTTTTGGGACTTAAGAGATGTGGGATCAAGTTCAGTGATGACGAAGTTGTGTTACAGGCAGGTAACATCTTCCTCATTTGAAAGGCAAGAGAGATGGAGAAAATTCCCTCTGTCTCCAACTCGAAAATCCTGATGTGTAGTTAGTACGTGAACACTACGATCCTTCCAGCTGTACCTCGTTCATCCCTCAGGCAGGGCTCTCACTGTTGTGTTTGCTCTTTGGCTGAACTTGTGCTGACTTGCATGTGGAAGCAGGTAAGAAAACAGGTTCACAGCACAAGCTTTGGAACCAGCCGGCTTCAGTGGAATAATGTCAGGTCTTTCACTCCCTGATGGTGTGACCTTCAGTAAGTTACTCAGCCTTTCTGTGCCTCAGTTTTCTCATCTGCCAAATGGGGGCAATGTTGATATTTGTCCTTGCCTTCAGTGGTTATTAGAATAACTAAGTAGGTCACATCCTTAGGAAGCACATGGCAGGCTCTGAAAGTGTTAACTCATTCCTAGGTTTTATCTTTCGGTTTCTAGCACTTAGCTCGATGTCTGGTGAATGCGTGCACGCTCAGTCACTAAGTCGTGTTGACTCTTTGTGATCCCATGGACTGTAGCCTGCCAGGCTCCTTTGTCTATGGGATTTTCCAGGTAAGAATACTGGAGTGGGTGGCCATTCCCTCCTCCAGGGGATCTTCCTGACCCAAGGATCAAACCCATGTCTCCTGTATCTCTTGCACTGGTAGGCAGATTCTTTGCCACTGAACCACCAAAGCTCCTGTTTGGTAAGTGCTAAACAGAAAATGTTTGCTGGATGTATAAGTGAATCATTTAAAAATATGCCTGGAGCATGTGTGTACCTTATGCAAAGGATGTGATTTCTGATATGAAAGAATTGTGATCATCAGGTCTCAGGAATCCCTGGCAACACTGAAAACTTATGATTTCAGAAGCTACGTTGGAGGTCAGGGGTTTTTCACTGGACAGCTTGTCATAGTACGGTTTGGAATGGGTCAATCTGTAAGGAAAAGGCCTGGCTATCTTTATCAGGCTTCTTTATCTTTATAAGGCTTGTCTTGAGTCTACATACTGAGAAGGACAGAGCCTGTCTTCATTTTGTTGGAACTGTGGGGGTATCTCTTTCCTGAATGGGACACGCACTCCTCCTCCTATAGACCTTTTCTCCCAGCCCATTCGGTTACCAGCTGCTCCACAAGTTATCCAGATCACTGGTGTCAATTTCCAGCCTAAATATAGGGGGTGGGGTTCATGAACATGTACAGTTTGGAGGGGATAAAAGGCCTCCTAAAATTGTTTTATAGTGATATAATCCATGCACCGTATAATGCACATATTTAATGTGTTTAACTCAGTATTTGTTAGGATATTCATGGAGTTGTGCAATTGGCAACACAATCAGCTTCAGAACATTTTTGTCCTCACTGAGAATTCCCTATGTTCATTAGCAGTGGCTCCCTATTTTATGCAACATTTCTGTAACAAACCTCTCTCATCCTTCTCTAAAGGGGTCCAGGAATGTACACCCTTGTAAGTCATCTAGTAGTTATTGAAACTGCTGCAGTTATTGAAACTATACTTCCAGGCTTCCATGGTAGGACCAAGAAGGCAACCCCAGCAGCCCCAGAACTCTTTATGTTTTGATCTGGCATCTACAGAGATATCCCACCCGCTGCCACCCCCACCCCATTGAGAACAAGCCTTATGTAGTAACGGGAAGGAGCAGGAAGACATATTTGTTATATTCCTAGTATGTGCCAAGCTCTCTGTCAGCTCACTCTGCCTGTAAGTGATGGACTGGCATCTCTCTGGCTTCAAAGCCTATATTCTTGAAAGGAGAGCATGACAGATAAAAACACACAGTTGAATGAGACCACTAGAAGTTTCGCTTTAGCCAGCTGTGCAAATCCCTGGATTTGCTGCATCCCAAGCCAGCTGCCTTCTACAACATGACTTCCTGTTGTTTCCAACAAAAATATAAAGTCAACACCCCCAAGACCTTTGGTCATCAGTCACCAATGTAAAGGCTTTTCTTTCTGCCCTGGATACAGTCAGGTTAGCCAATGGCATCTTTGTTAGTCGAATTTAGGGGGGAGGCAGTGATGGGGGGAGAAGGGGAATCAAAGGGTAATTAAAGTGACTTACATTTCTCTCTTTCCTGCCATAATCCTGAGGATTTGAATTCTCCAACAAATCAAATTCAGTTTGAGTTTTAACCTTCGTACATGAAAAGCCAGGTTTAAAAATAGCTGTTCATGCCCCGATGATTGTAAACAAACATCGGAGGATGGAGTCGACTGAAGGGCAACAGACATTACATATCGCTGCAGGAATGTGGAATTTAACATAAACCGAGGAACTTTGGTACATATGTGCTATGTCTTCGCTTTGTGTTGCCAGCAGAGTTCTTTGGGGGGCAGACTCCTCATAAAATGCTAGAGCTGAAAAGGGCTTTAGAAATCGTGTAGACTTGCTGCTTCATTTTAGAGACAGGGGAGCTGAGAGGGAGAAAAGGGCAGTAGCTGCAGCAGAGACACGGGGAGAATCTAGTTCTTCTGTCTCTCTGGTGATATTAAAAACATGGAAACATGCTTCGAAACACCTGTGAACTTATTTCCTGATTAATTGGCATGCCACGTGGGATGGTTCAGGGCAATGGGTTTGGGATTGAGGGACTTGAACTTAAATCTCAGTTCTGCCATTTACCATATGGTGAATTGAAACAAATTGATTAACTTTTCTAAGCTTTAATTTACTTTTCTGGCAAAAATGCATAGCATCTTCTGTATCAAGTCATTGGAATGGTTAGATGGCACAACTAAGTAAATCTCATAGCTCATATCTGATACTTGGGTAATGTCCTCGCCATTCTCTTTCCACTCGTTTCATTCAGGATGTTTCTCATCCCCTTTCATATGTTCTAGAGTTCTTCAGTAGGTCCATTCCCACCTTCTGAGAGCAGTAACACCACCTTCTCCCATGTGGAAGGAGTGATCTTAAATCCTAACTGCAGTTGCTCTCATTTGCTGGGTAACTACTGCATTCCAGGAGCTTCATATAGGACTTATGTCATACAGGACATAAGTCTTTCCAGGACTTATGACTGTTATAATATCATTGAAAGCTAGTTATTATTTTTTGCCACCTTATGGATGAAGAAAATGATGTTCAAAGAAGATCATTAACAAACTCAAGATCCCACATCTTGAATTCAGGTTCTCCAATCTCATGCTCATTTCTGCACTGATGCTGTCTCTGACTAAGGCTATGATTACAGACCTGTTAATTTAGTTCAATTTATTTAAAATTATTTTTTTGTTGGAGTTAGTTGCTTTACAATGTTGTGTTTCTACTGTATAGCAAAATGAATCAGCTGTATGTGTATGTATATCCCCTCTTTTTTGGAAACCTATTTATTTTGAAAATATTAACCATAATATCCTGGAAAAGGTTTTAATGTTAGAAGAAAATAACAGTTCTAAAATCTGAGTGCAGGATTCATAGCACAGCTGTGTCATCTACGGGCTCTATGGCAATGAAAGTGAAAGTCGCTCAGTCGTGTCCGATTCTTTGTGACCCCTAGTAGCCCACTAGGCTCCTCTGTTCATGGAGATTCTCCAGGCAAAGATAATGGAGTGAGTTGCCATTTCCTTCTTCAGGGCATCTTCCTGACTCAGGAATCGAACCTGGGTCTGCCACATTGCAGGCAGATTCTTTATTGTCTGAGGCACTAGGGAAACAATGGCACTGGGAATGTTAAATACTTTAACTCCTTCTGCTCCCTATTTTTCCCTTGTTTTCCCTTGTGGTGTATTGATTGTAATAATTATATCAGCAACAAAGACAGTAAAACTATGGGGTGATGACTAAATGAAAGATGATGTGCACAGCATTCTTAGCACAGTGCTGGAGACAAGTGTCTCTCAAGTGGGCCCTCTGCCTATGGAATTAGGCCTATGGAATTTAGGTTATTATTTTCACAATGACCACAATGGAAGAGAAACCGTTTGTGTTCTCTCCTGTGGGATTTCCCTGGGCTTCTAACCTTGCCTAGAGGTTAAGACTACATTCTCAGTGCAGAGGACGTGGGTTCAATCCCTGGCAAGGGAACTAAGATCCCACATAGCAAAAGCAAACAAAAGACCCTAAACTGCCTATTCTTTCCTGCAAGACCAGTCTTGGTGTGATCACCACCCACCTCTGTTAAAAACACAGTTAAGATGTTGACATTGGAGAAAGAAATTTTTTTACAAACTTATTTTATTTACTTATTTATTTTTGGCTGTGCTGGGTCTTCATTGCTGCTCAGGCTTTCTCTAGTTTCAGAGATAGGGGCTACTCTCTCATTGTGGTGTATGGACTGCTCATTGCCCTGGCTTCTCTTATCACAGAGCATGGACTGTAAGGCAAACCATCTTTAGTAGTTGGGGCACATGGGCTCCAGAGCACAGGCTGAGTAGTTGTGGTGCATGGGCTTAATTGCTCTGCAGCATGTGGGATCTTGCTGGACCAGGGATCAAACCCATGTCTCCTGCATCAGCAAAATCTTTACCCCTGAGCCACCAAGAAAGCCTGCTATCAATTCATCTTCTTTCTTGGAGAAATTTTAGGTGGTTTTCTTTTTTAAAACCCAGGTGCTCTGGTTCATATTGTTCTGAGTCCTAGTCAGTTGATTTGACAGAGGAGATAGAGAGATATAAGGTGGACACTTGGCAATGACCCTTTGTGGGCTTGAGTGGGGGTTGCTGTGAAAGACATCATTTGCTATGTTATTCCAAAATTCTTCTGTGAAGACTGGTCCTATTTGATAAATTAATCTCAGAGTTCAAGGCTATCAGTTCAGTTCATTTGCTCAGTCGTCTCTGACACTTTGGAACCGCATGGACTGTAGCACACCAGGCTTTCTTGTCCATCACCAACTCCTGGAGCTTGCTCAAACTCATGTCCATCGAATCAGTGATGCCATCCAACCATCTCATCCTCTGTTGTCCCCTTCTNAGTCACCATCTGCAGTGATTTTGGAGTCCCCCAAAATAAAGTTTGACAATGTTTCCACTGTTTCCTCATCTAATTGCCATGAAGTGATGGGACCAGATGCCATGGTCTTCGTTTTCTGAATGCTGAGTTTTAAGCCAACTTTTTCACTCCCCTCTTTCACTTTCATCAAGAGTCTCTAGTTCTTCTTCATTTTCTGCCACAAGGGTGGTGTCATCTGCATAGTCCTGCCTTGTCTTTGATGTTACAGGTGGAATTGTATGTTATAGTTGGAATTTCCATATTGGCTTTTTTCACTTAGTAATATGAATTTAAAGTTTCTCCATGTGTTTTTTCATGGTTTGATAACTCATTTCTTTTTAGCATTGAAAAACATTTCATTGTCTGGCTTATATTTATCCGTTCACCTACTGAAAGACATTTTGGTTACTTCTAAGTGTTGGCGATTATGGGTAAAGATACCATAAGCATCTGTATGAAGCTTTCTTTTGTATGGACATAAGTTTTCAACTCCTTTGAGTATATACCAAGGAGCACAATTGATAAACCGTATGGTAGTTTAGTTTATGATGTTTAGTTTTGTAAGGACCACCAAACTGGCTTCGAAAGTGGCAGGGCCATTTTGCATTTCCACCAGCAATGAAAGAGAGCTGCTGTTGTCCTGCACCCTTGGCAGCATTTGGTGGTGTCAGTGCTTCGGGTTTTGGCCATTCTAGGGGTGTGCTGTTACCTTTTTGTTGGTTTAATTTGCATTTTCCTGATGATATATCATGAGCATCTTTTCATATGCTTATCTTCCAGCTGTATGCCTTCTTTGTAGGGTGTGTGTTCAGGTCTTTGGACCATTTTGTAATCAAGTTATTTGTTTTCCTGTTGAGTTGTAAGAGTTCTTTGTACTTTTGGATAGTAGTTCTTTGTTTCTTTCCAGACATTTTCTCCTAGGCTGTGAGTTATCGTCTCATTTTTTGACATTGTCTTTCATAGGACAGATATTTTCATTTTGAACTAAATTCAGCGTATATATTATTTCTTTCATGGATCGTGCCTTTTATGCTGTATCTAAAAAGTCATTGCTAAATCCAAGGTCATATAAGTATTCTCCTATGTTATCTTCAAGGAGTTTTTTAGTTTTTTGCTGTACATTTAGGTCTATGATCCTATTCTTTTTGGCCACACAACTCTGTGTGTGGGATCCTAGTTCCCCAATCAAGGGTTGAACCCACACTCCCTGCATTTGAAGTGCAAAGTCTCAACCACTGGAGTGCCAGGGACATTCCTATGATCCATTTTTGTTAATATTTTTGAAGGGCGTAAAGTCTATGTCTAGATTATTATTATTTTTGCCCATGAATACTTATTGTCTCAGCATCATTTGTGGAAAAGACTTCATTTGCTCCCTTGTATTGTCTCTGCTTTCTGACAGATTAGTTGACTGTATTTTTGTGGGTGTATTTCTGGGCTTTTCATTGTGTTCCATGGATTTGTTTGTCTTTTTTTGGTTAGGGCCACATTGTCTTGGTTAGTGTAGCTTTGAGAAGCCTTGAAGTCAGGTAATATTAGTCCTTTGATTTATTCTTCTCCTTCAGTGTTGTGTTGGCCTCTTCATATGACTTTTGTGATTAGTTTGTCAACACCACAAAGTAATTGCTAGCATTATGACTGGGATTACATTGAATCAGTAGATCAAATTGGAAAGAACGAATATCCTGACAGTATTGTCTTCCTACTCATGAGAATGGGATTTATTGAGTAAATGGAACTCTCTCCATTTATTCAAATTTTCTTCGATATTTTTCACCTGAGTTTTGTAGTTTTCCCTTTATAGATCTTGTATGCCCCTGTGAAACGGAGCAGCACCCTAATGTCCCCCACCAATGTCCTCTGCTTGCCTTTTGTCTGTGGAAAACTTTAGTCAAAGAGTAGGTTTAATCAGGGAAGTGAGAAATGGGAAACCAGTCAAAGGAGACTAAATAATAATAACGTAGTCCTTAAGCACAGTCAAGAATCTGTAGCTCTTTCTCAAGGGCTGAAGATCATGTTCTGAGCCATATCCTGTGAGCTGTCTGCCAGATACCAAAACACCAGGTGGAGAAATTAACTACACGACGACCACACTGTACCCAGGACGTGAGGTGCCACAATCCTGAGAACCGGACACAAAGAAACGGGAACAAACGGGCCCTGCAACTGAAGGGTAACCACCTAAAACAATCAAGGTGCTGCTGCTCAGACTGCTGATGACAAATTTGAAGACGACTGTTAGAGATGACTGTNCGACTCAATGGAGGTGAGTCTGAGTGAACTCCAGGAGTTGGTGATGGACAGAAAGGCCTGGTGTGCTGCGATTCATGGGGTCACAAAGAGTCGGACGTGACTGAGCAACTGAATTGAACTGAAATTATACTCTATTGGTCTTCCCTGATGGCTCAGATGGTAAAGAATCTGTCCATACATCCGGACACCTGGGTTCGATCCCTGGGTCAGGGAAGATTCCCTGCAGAAGGGAATGGCAACTCACTCTAGTATTCTTGCCTAGAGAATTCCATGGACAGAGAAGCCTGGCAGGCTACAGTCCATGGGGTCTCCCAGAGTCAGACATGACTGATCAACTAACATTCTTTCACTTCATACTCTAATACATAGCTAGCTAGCTGGTTGGCCAAAAAGTTTGTTTGGATTTTTGACGTTCTGGAAAAACCCAACTAGACTTTTTGGTCAACCCAGTAACTATCTATGTGTTGTTTGAAAATTTTAAGTCTTACTGCTTTTATGTAAACTGTCTCAAATAGTTCCTTGCTGGAAATCTAGAAGTAAGTGTGGAATAGATAGATAAATATCCATTTCATGATTCTGGGGCCTGGGATATCTAGTTTGAGGAGAAAAAGGTTAAAAATATGAAGACAGAAGAAATGACTATCATGAACAAGCACAAATACAATTAAAGCAAAAAGTAAAATAAAATCATAGACTTTCTATAGTTGTTCACTAAAAGGAAGGTAACATAATTATTATGACTATTATTAATATAGTAGTTATGCACACATATGCCCCACCCTGTTAACCTACTTGATATGAAACTCACTTGTAAAATATTACCCCCTGGATCTTTTGTTATCTAGCATACTCGAGAGGCAGGAATAGGAAAAGAAAGCTGGGATCAAGGTAAGTCCTTTGACATCAGAGATGGAGCCTTCCCTAGTCATCCTCAGGGCTCTTAAATCTAAGGTCATGGTTGACATATGGTAGATGCTCAAAAAATATTTGTTGAATGGATGAATAATGATGGCTTAACTTGTGTGGTCACTATGTAGCAGACATTGTTCTCATGGATTTACATAGATTGTTTTATTTGACCTTTACAGTAATCTTACGAGTAAAGAATTTATAAACTTAGTGCCATCTTTTACAGATGAAGAAATTGAAACACAAGGAGATTAAGGGACTTGATGGTAGTGGCAGTATGTGGAGGAGGTTATACTCTCAGCCCAGTGTCGAATGAAGGAATAAATGAATAAATGAATGAATAAGCAAAGGATTTATTTCCCGTGTGGCACCAGATACAAATTGATTGAGAATATAAAGGAGTCTTCATCAGTTGAACCCATCCTAGTTACAAAGAATTATTTCATATATGTGGTTAGCAAGTGAGCCAATGATGGGAATTCTTATAGGTAGAGGTGTTTCTAGGGGTGTCAGAAATAAAGACATTGTAAAAGAAAAAAGAAAACCCTGGTGTACCAAATTTCACTCAATGTCTTCTTTATCAGCCTGGAATTTTACAAACATGTTACACACGCAACAAATTTTACATGTAGGTTTCTTCAGTGCAGCATTTATAGATACTCTCTTCAAATCTATTCTTTTATTTGGTTGTCACCATCTCTGTGAAGCTAGGGAATTTTGGAGAAAGCCAAAATTCATCTCAAAAGTTATGAATCTTGTATAATTCATTTATTCAGGGGCCCATAAAGAGCATTAAAATTTAAGAGACTGATATAAAAATGAGTGTAATTGCACCTGATTTGAGATTCCTTTCCATTCTGCAACTCCATTTTAATTTTACTACCACTTAGCTTTGCCATGTTTACCGCTCACTGCAGCAGGTGAATTTACCATAGAACATCCTCTTTATGAATGCCACACAGCCTCAATGGCATCCTCCTATGCTATACAGGGAGCAGAGTGTTATTTAGAGAAGAAAGGACACAGATTCTCATGGTCCTAATGGTGGCTTGGGGGGCATTGTTTGCAACTGGAAGAAAATGGAATTCCTAGTAAGCCTGCAACTATTCCCATCTCATCACCTTGCCTTTACTGCCTGTGACATCAGGAACCCAACAGAACATACTGTGTAAGATTGTTTTCTACTCTCTCAGATTCCCAAGCCATCTGGAAAACCTTGTGTCTATTGCTTTTACAAATGGCAGGCTGGCTCATGAGTAAATTGCTATGGGGGAAGGAAACTGACAGCACTGAATACCTGAATACTCCTGGATCGTTCACTCTGTTAAATGGGATAGTTCATGTGAACCTGGAATAGAGCAGGGAGTGGAATCCACAGTGGCACGGATGGTGAGGCGTCTTTTAATCTTCATAATGTTAAGCACAAGGATGAGCAATTCTTCACTAAACCGTGTAAACCTTCTCTGTAACAGTACCTGTTCAGAGTTTTTTGACAGTTTTGATTTGCAGCAAGATGATGGACTTAAAAACCTCAGCTCAACTGACGTTTAATTTATAGGGAGTGCAGGTGCTATTTCTCCCCAGCCGTGTCTTTCTGACACTAGAAAAAGTCACACATGAAATCAGAGGTTTCCCTAATATCAAGACATAAAACTGATTTAGTTTTTTTACAAGGTATTTCCTTAAAGTGCATCTGGATTCCATCAGATACATAACCTGCTTGCAAGGAGGGGAGGTCTTTCGCCATTTTCCAGGGAAAGGCCCTGCATGTGGTGCAAATAGGATGCTTATAAAAGGTGAACCTGGTGGAGCATTTCCCATCCATCTGTCTCAGGCAAGCTACAGGTCTCCTCCTGGTGACAGATGAAGGCAGTCACAACCCTCGATGTGTAGAAGGAAAATTCCCCTGACCTACTCCATTATCAGCTAGTGGAGGTGCTGAACAGGAGCTTCATAGAGCAGTTACCATGGCCAATTACACAGGACACACGTTCTGGAGTAAGGAAAAACTAGGTTGGAATTTAGGGTTTCTCAGATTATTAGTGTGGTGGTCTTTGAGCAATTCTACAAGCCTGTCTCAACCCCGCTTCATTCTGACCTAAGTGGCAAGTGATATTACCTGTGCCCTGTGGTCCTAGAAAGATGAAATGACGACTCACTGCCCTTCAGAGCTTTACTTCATGGGGTGTGCAGGTTCCCATCTTTCAGCTCTTGCTGACTGTTCATAACTATATCCCTTTGCACTCTGCAGATGGCAACTGCCTTATCTGTGATGAAGAAACTTGTCAATAGCTTTAAGCTAATGACTGCCTGATCTGGGAGTTCCTTAAAGCAAGAGGCATTTTGCAGAACTCTCTGATGTTGTTTATACTTCAAAGCACCCTATGGTACCTACTTTTGTTCTCTGTGTCTGTGTCTCTATGTCTGTTTTGCAAATAAGATCATCTACAGGGATACCAAGAGGGGGAAGCTAGTGGGCGGGAGGAATTGGAGACTGAGATTGACATATACACATCGTTGATACTGTGTATAAAATAGACAGTTAATGAGAACATACAGCATAATTCAGGGAACTTCGCCTGACTTTCCCTTGCCTATCCTGAGAGCACTCTTAACAAATTATTACCTTAGTCATACTTATCCCAGACTCTCTTCTAGGGAACCTGACTGAGATGGCTTGTCAGCATCTGGCACAAAGCAGATGTTCAAGGATGGTTCAGTCCTCTCTCTCTCTACCCCTTTCTACCAGCAACTGTTTCTGAGTAACAGATGTGTTTTGCCTGGGAAAATTACTTTAATGGAATTTTTCAGGCAAGAATACTGAAGTGGGTTTCCATTTCCTTCTCCAGAGGTTCTTCCCGACCCAGGGATTGAACTTGTGTCTCTTACATCTCCTGCATTAGCAGGCAGATGATAGTTTACCACTGACACACCTGAGAAGTCCTATAAAATAATACAAAGGTAAAAAAAAGTTTTCAGTAAAAGATACTTAAAAAAAAGTGATAAGTCAGGCAAAACTTCCTGTGAAGTTATTTACTATACAAATATGAAAGGTTTATACCCAATATAAAAAAATACTACAAGAAAAAGAACAAACAATAAAGGAACAATGGAAAATATGGTTCATCAATTCACAGAAGAGGAAACTAGAATGGCCAATACATACATGAAGAAAAATTTAATCTCACTAGGGAAAAATGAGATTTTGAACCTGTTCCATAGGCAAGTTTAAAATATTTGATAATATTAGTACTGGCAGAAATATGAAGCAAGCTTAGACTCATATTTGCTTGTGGAAATGTTTATTAGCATCACCACTTTGGAGGGTCATTTCTCAATATCTAGTAAGTTTGAGGATACGCATATTTTACAATTCACTAGTGATACTTTCAGGAATTTATCACTCATATCTGTCCCACATATACAAGAATGTTCCTGGTCAACATTGTTTGTTAAAGCAAAAGCAAATAAACTAACAAAGCTTCTAGAAACAACCTTAGTATTTGTTACTAGGAGGATGATAAAGCATTTCTAGCGTGAAATTGCTCAATGAACACCAGAAAACTAAAAAATGGATGAACTGGCATGATAGATATTCATATGAAAAATCTGGGAAACATAATGTAGGGAAAGAACACAGTTGTAGAAAGACATGATCAGTTTGATTTCAATAATAATTTTTTAAATTAAAAAAATATATTTTTGTGGTATCTTAGTTCCCTCACCAGGGATTGAATCTGCAGCCCCTGCATTGGAAACATGGAGTCTTAACCACTGGAACACCAGGGAAGTTCAAGAATTATTTTTTTAACTCAAAAACAGTTTTAAACATTTTAAAATGAATTCTTATAATTGTAAAATTATACAAACATAGACTTGAAATAGATGCTAACTTTTAAGATGTGGATTTGGAAAAAGGAGGGTTATAAGGCTGAGTCAGGAGAGACATAGGCCTCACCTATAGCTGTAATGTTCTAGTTCTTTACATTATGATTCTGAAGGAAAAAATTGGAAAGTGTTAAGATGTACTATTTCTGGGCTGCAAGAATATAAATATTCTTTTTCTTTAAGCTTTTCTTTTATGTTTGAAATTTATTAAAAAAAATAGAATGTCATTTCCTACATCTGCTTGAGAGTTGTGTATGCATAATAATGTGGTGATATTTTAATGTGCTTGCTCACACCGTACACTTGATTGTGGGCTTGACTCTGCTGCATTTCCCACCTATTCATGTTCTCTTTAAGTCTTATAAAACCTAGCCTAAGCTCCGCCTCTTCCAGACAACTTTCTGGGTGACTACAGACTGCTTTGGTCAGATCTCTTTATGAATTTGACCACTGAAATGAACTGTGACAATTTTTAAAAGTTAATTTCTATTGGAGTATAGTTGCTTTACAATATTGCATTAGTTTCTATGGTACAGCAACATCGTTTGCTTGTATATTGTTTTTAGTGCCTTAAACACTTAAATATTGACTAACATATTTTTAATTCAGAGAAGTCTAGACTTCCTCTTGGGCTTCCCTGGTGGTTCAGATAGTAAAGAATCTGCCTGCAATGCAAGAGGCTTGAGTTTGATCGCTGGATCAGAAAGATCCCCTGGAGAAGGGAATGGTTACCCACTCCAATATTCTTATCTGGAGAACTCCATGGACAGAGGGGTCTGGTGTGCTATGGTCCATGGGGTCGCAAAGAGTCAGGCACGACTGAGTGATTAACACTGACTAGCCAGACCTTCTATTACACGTCCTATGAAATTATCTCATAAATGCCACCCTGTTTTATCATAAATTCTGTCTAGAACACATTTACCTCAAGAAGTCAATTCTTAGTAATTATAATTAGTTAATTCATCATTTTGGACTGTTGATGTGCTAGTAGTAGAGAATCCAAAGAAAAAGCTGTAAGGGTTGCCTCAGAGATCTCACAGTAGCGTAGATGTCTGTTTCTTTTATATTCATTCAACTATGCAACATACAGATAATTATTAAACATAATTCTGGGCCAGTTACTTTGTTTGGAAACAGGGATAGAATCAAAAGCAAGGCAGGCATATTTTTCTTGTATGTATGATTGAACCTGTCTTGAACTAAAAACAGTCTCAGTTCTGACAAAAGACTTCTTGGCTATGTCTGATCTAAAAGGCCATTTGGAGATTTATCTTGTAAACTGAATGTAATTTTCAGAAGATGTGAATGACACAAAGGATTGCCATGTGTCACGAGACTGCACTAGAAAATATGGGAACTGTGGTTGCAGTAACCATATATATTAGCTGGATCTGATTTCCTCTCCTGCTTACTTACTGTCGAGCATTTGTTTTCAGTGAATCGATTCTTTAGTAACACCAGTGAACAATCCTTTTTGATAACCTTTCATCAAAAACATATTTTTCTTTTTAAGTACAACCCCCTGAAACAACAGCATTAATGAATTCTTGGCTCTTAAAAAAAAAAAAATCACCTCCAGACATCTTCAGCTGATCCTTACAAGAAGCATGAGAGTTGGTGGGGGAAATGGAGAGTAAGTGTTCAGTGGGAACAGAGTTTCAGTTTAGGAAGGTGAAAAATTCTGGGGGATGGGTGACGGTGACAGTTGTATCATAGGGCAAATAAAGTACTCAGTGCCACTGAGCCATACATTTAAATATGGTTAAAATAGTATGCTTTACATTATGTGATTTTTACCACACACACACACACACACACACACACACACACACACACACATTCAGGCAACGAAGTAAGTTTTACTCTCCCTATATTATCAAGGAGGGAAGGGAGTATCTGAATGTGTGGATGACTTGGACAAGGCCATACTCAGGAGAGAACTAGGAACTTTTGACTCAGACAAGAACACTCTGCACTCAGACACTGATCTCTGCATATCAGGAATCTCGGGGACAGGAAATTTAGAGCAGGATTTCTCCACCTCAGTGCTTACATTCTGGGCCGAATGATTCTTTGTTGCAGGGGAGGGGAGCTGTCTTGCACATTGTGGAAAGTCTAGTGGCAGCCTTGGCCTCCCCGCAGCCCCAGCCATGACAATCAAAAATGTCTCCAGATGTGACCAAATTTCCCCTGGAGGATAAATCCACCTCCTGATTGAGAGCTGCCTTAGAGCATCACTCAGCAGCAGGCTAGACTTTTTTCAAAGCTCCAGCAAAGATAGTGCCAAGTTCTGACTGCCCTTTACATGGAGAAGGATTGCAGAGCTCAGCCCAGTTGAAGTTGGTTAGGATCATGAAATGAGTTCTGCCTGAAGGCAACCAAGTAGAAGTGATGTCCACCACTTCCAGTCTGATCTCTAACCCCAGGGTGATCCTCTTTTGATCTTTTTCCATTCTGCAGCAAATCTGGAGAGCATGTTTTAAAGATCAAGGGGCCAAGAGATGCTGGGGTTTCTGGGTGACTGGGGTTTTCAGAGCACTGGCCAGACTGAATGTAACTGACTTGAAGGAGAAATAAACCTTCACTGTGTTAAATTAGCCATAATTTGGAGGTTGTTTATTATAGAAGTTAGAACACCTTGAGTGTGAGAACGATGCTTGTTTGTATTTTAATGTCTCCACTTTTATTCTCATCAGTCTTCCGTGATAGCTCAGTTGGTAAGGAATCTGCCTGCAATGCAGGAGACTCCACTTCAATTCCTGAGTCAGGAAGATTCCCTGGAGAAGGGAAAGGCTACCCACTCTTGTATTCTGGCCTGGAGAATTCCATGAATGGAGGAGCCTGGCAGGCTACAGTCCATGGGGTCGCAAAGACTCGGACACAACTGAGTGACTTTCACTTCACTTTATTCTCATCAAAGTCATGCATATACATAATAGAGGTTAAACAAGGATAAAGCTTTGTAGCAACAATCTCCTGCTCCACTGATGCTTCCTGGTGGTTGAGGACTGAACCCTTTGACTCCTTCACGCCATCTCTCATTTCCCACATCCTACTGGGTTGGCCAAAATGTTCATTCAGGTAGATGGTATGGAAAAACCCACACAAACTTTTTGGCTGACCCAATACTTACACATCTTTTCTCTGATTATCACAGTGCAAATACTGTTCCCAGCTAAGCCAGGTCATGTAACCTTTCCTCCTTCTATATCTGACCTTTGTTTCCCTGTTTTTGTAGAATTTCTCTACGTTGTCTGATTTTCTTACAGACTTACTATGATACATCTATTTTGACACATGTGTGTTATGTGTGTGTGTGTGTGTAATTTGTTCCTGAAGGCCAGAATATTCCATGTTCCTATGCAGTATTGTTCTTTATAGCATCAGACTTTACTTTCACCACCAGACACATCCACAACTGAGTGTGATTTCTGCTTTGGCCCAGCCATTTTGTTCTTCCGGGAGGTATTCATAATTGCCCTCTATTCTTCCCCAGAAGCATCTTGGACATCTTCTGACCTGGGGGGCTCATCTTATGGTGTCATATCTTTTTGTCTTTTCATACTTGCAGTAAGACTACTGGGGTGGGTTGCTGTTTCCTCCTGCAATGGATCACATTTTGTCAGAATTCTTCACTATGACCGTCTTGGGTGACTGCACGGCATGGCTCATAGCTTCACTAAGTTACACAAGAATGACAAGGCAGTAATCCATGAATGGGAATATCTCTGCTAAAGGCCAAATAAGAAGCTCAAAAAATCAATTAAACATTTTTTTTTTCTTAAGATCTGTTTCCCAAAAAGCCTTTTGTTTTTGAAGTAGAATTTGAATTATTTCTCTTTGGGTAGTTACACAGCTACCTTGCTTATATTTCTTTTCATTTCTTTTCCCATGGATTCTCCCATCTAATGGATCTCATATCTTTTTTTTCTGGCTGTGTAGCTCGTGGGATCTTAGTTCCTCTACCAGGGATTGAACCTGGGCCCTCAGTAGTGAAAACATGGAGTCCTAACCACTGGACCACCAGGAAATTCCCCATGGGCCCCATATCTTTCTTCTCCTGTACACTTCAACGAGATGCATTCTCAAGTACCTTTTTCTAGAAATGGATGTGTGAAGTTAAATTTTTGAGAATTTGAATATGTGAAATATCTTGCATGTCTTTTCTCTTCCCTCGCTGAGAGATTTATTCAGTCCCTCTGTTTAGTGTGAATGTCTCCATTGTAGATTTGTTAAAAGCTTAGAATTTTGGTTATTTCTCTACCGTCTTCTATTTTATAGTATAGCTACTGAGAAATTCAATGGTTTTCTAACTCTTAATGATATTATCTGAGCTGCTTTTTTTTTTCCCTCTTGATTTTCTTGCTCTTCAGTTTGGGGGTATTTTCTTGCATTTTTAAAGAATTTCCCAGCAATCCCATTGCTGGGCATACACACCGAGGAAACCAGAATTGAAAGAGACACATGTACCCCAATGTTCATTGCAACACTGTTTATAATACCCAGGGCATGGAAACAACCTAGATGTCCATCAACAGATGAATGGATAAGAAAGCTGTGGTACATATACACAATGGAGTATTACTCAGCCATTAAAAAGAATACATTTGAATCAGTTCTAATAAGATGGATGAAACTTGAGCTGATTATACAGAGTGAAGTAAGCCAGAAAGAAATACACCAATACAGTATACTTACACATATATATGGAATTTAGAAAGATGGTAATGATGACCCGGTATATGAGACAGCAAAAGAGACACAGACTTTTGGACTCTGAGGGAGAGGGCGAGGGTGGGATGATTTGGGAGAATGGCATTGAAACATGTATACTATCATGTAAGAAACGAAGCACCAGTCTATGTTCGATCCAGGATATAAGATGCTTGGGGCTGGTGCATGGGGACGATCCAGAGAGATGATATGGGGCAGGAGGTGGGAGGGGGGTCCAGGATTGGGAGCTCGTATACACCCGTGGTGGATTCATGTCAATGTATGGCAAAAACTAATACAGTATTGTAAAGTAAAAAAAAAAAAAAAAAAAAAATTTCCTATGCCCATCTTCTTCTTTTTTTCAGAACTCATTTTCATGACATGTTGACCTTTCTCACAAAGCTTTTATTAAAAAAATCCGCCCCCCATTCTTTGTCCTTTTGTTCTACAGTCCTGCAAATTCATATGAAGTTTCTTTTACAAATCTTCTACTCAATTATTTATTTTGACTATGGTATTATTAATTTTTATGACCACTTCTTTTTTGGAGCCACGGTATTCTACATTATTTTTTCCAGCTATTCTGCTAGAATCTCATAGAAAAGAAAAGAAAGTGAAGTCTCTCAGTCATGTCCAACTCTTTGCGACCCCGTGGACTGTAGCCTACTAGGCTCCTCCATCCATGAGATTTTCCAGGCAAGAGTATTGAGTGGGTTGCCATTTCCTTCTCCATAAGGCAGTACTTAGACTTTTCAGCCTGGCTATAGTCTGATGGTTTTGAATCCAGTGTGATCCTTCTTGGGTTCAGTTATAACCCAAGAGAGGGGTCCTGTAGTTTCTACCAGCATCTATTCTTTCTTTCTACCAGTACTGCTGTCTTCAGACGAGCATCCAGCTCCCCACGCCTTCCATCCTTCTTGGTCCTAAATGCTGACACTCAGGGAATCTGCAGGCCAGTTTGGCTCACGTCTTAGAATATTTCCACCTATAGACACTTAGGTTGGAACTTTCTCTCATCTGCTGAGTCAGATACTGACTCTACCCACTGATTTACTGACGTTCCCTCTCTTGATCCATTTGTCTTGTATTCCTTGTCATGCCTCTGCTTTCATTCTGGCTGGATTTTTTGTAGAATAAGTGATAAATGTCTGTGGTTAGGCACCGTTTTTCACCTGAAGCCTCCCTCAGGAAAGTAACTTCTTTGATTTACTTTGTGATGTGAAAGTGATCATAAAAAAGGGTTTTTGATGGTTAGGCTGTGCTTTAGGTTCTCTAAGTCCTCAGGAATTGCTGGATTTTCCCTGTTAATCAACCTTTAGGAGACAACCGGTCTGTCCAGGTCATCTTGGGTAAACAAGATATTTACACGTGGACCCTGGAGCAAGGCCGGCTTCATGGGCATGTGACCCACATGGTCACGTGGGACACTGCTCTCAGAAGGGCCCTGTGCTTGTTTTAATGCTCTGCTTTCCCCTTCTTGAAAATCCTAATATTTTAGAGGATTGTGCGTTTTTAGTTTGCACTGGGCCTTGCAAATTATGAAACTGATTGTTTTCTGAGGGTAACTGTCCTGATGTCTAAATGTAATTTGTAGAGTGGCACAGTCTTGGGGATCAGCTCAACCTGTCTTTTTATAAATTCCCTGTGAGTCTAGCCATGCAGCTTCTGTCGGCTTATTACCCAAGATGGGTAGCTCAGTGCCTTCTGAGCAATTTCTTTCATTCTCTGGGCCTCTCTGACGAAAAATGTTCTTTCATACTCTGAAATGAAACACACATCCTTCATCTTATCTGTGCTCATTCTATGTTTTCTTTGAATGATTTGGTTATTTATGTTATAAACCAGATGCATATTTATGTTTTTATTATAAAAGAAATGAAAATTTTACATCTTGAAAATATTGAAAATGATGAAAAGCATAAAAGATAATGACCAGTAATCCTTCTATTGAGAAATAACCATTAATAACCTGTTACCATGGATATTTATTTTCTCTTTTTCTAGGCATATATTGTAACGATAACAATGATAAAGATGACAGCTGGTTTATTTAGTGCTTATAATGTGCTAGGAACTCTGCTAAGTGTTTTTTTTTTTTTTAGTTTGTTGATTTATTTATTTTTATTTTATTAAAAAATTTTTTATTTTTACTTTACAATACTGTATTGGTTTTGGCATACATTGACATGAATCAATGTGTTTTAAATGAATTATTTCACTTAGTAAGTAGACAGATATAATTGGAGAGATATGGATAATACCACATGCATAAATGTTAAGATTGTAGTATTTATCCTGTGTTTTGCTTTGTTTCACTTAAAAATGAGAAAATTTAAAACAGAATGTAGTTACTACACAGACATATAATGAAAAAGGGTCATTTCATCCCTTTTGCAGAGTGTCAAGATGTGTGACCTTGGGGAGATCATTTTTCCTCTTAAAGCTTCAATTTCTTTTGTGACATGCATGTAATATATCTACCCTATTTTATGGGAATATAAGGTCAAAGATAACAACAGCAATAATAAACTGTAGCCCCTGAAACTCTGCTATGTTTCTGACTCACACACATTTTTATCATTAGGATTTTTTAAAATTAATTAATTTATTTGGCTGAGGAAATGGCAACCCACTCCAATATTCTTGCCTGGAGAATCTCATGGACAGAGGGGCCTGGAGGGCTACACTCCCTGGCATTGCCAGAGTCGGACACGACTGAGTGACTAAACCACAAACCACCACCACCCAGTGGGTCTTAGTTGCATGCAGCACATTGTGTCTTCCATCTTCCTTGTGGCATGCGGGATCTTTAGTTGAGGCATGTGAACTTTTGTAATATGGGGTCTAGTTTCCTGACCAGGGATTGAACCCCAGCCCCCTCGATTGGAAGGGTGGAGTTTTAGCCAGGGAACCACCAGGGAAGTCCCTGTCATTATGATGTTTTAACCAATCCCATAAAGTGGGTGGTGAAGCCTTGTTTTCTAGATGGGGGGATAGAGCTTTGAAGGTATAATGTGGGTTTTCCAAGGCCAGATGGGAGTAGGGGGTCAGCTGGGTGATGATCCCGGCGTCCATGTCCTTCCACTGCTCTGGGCTGTACCAAATCTATGAAATTCTGAATGTGAGAGAGATGCCCACCTTCACAGGGCTACAACATCTTAGCAACAAATGTTTGCACCTCTCATTTTCTCGGATTAACTTTCCAAACTGTTAGGGCTTCAGAAGACCCCTTCTCCTTCACATTGATTGTATTATGTATGTCACCTGCTACAGGAACACGGAAGCCTTGTGGAAGCAGCATCCAGACAGAGATGAACTCATTAAAATGTCCTTGCAACCTTTCAGCATTTCCAAAGTTTAAAAGGCTGAGGAAAGTAAAGAATACATTTTAACTTCTGCCTGGGCTTCACTTGTTTATCTCTTTCTACAACCTCAGTTTCTTTGATATGTCTCTCAAAATCCATGATGAAATATGACCTGAGCAACTAATGAGGCTATAATAGATGAAGAGAAGGTCAGTCCTCAATTTCCCTTTTGCTTTTTGTCTTCAGAAAGTATAATGATCCATTTTCTCTTGAAAAAACCAAACCTTCATTCAATTCTTTTACTTTGTCAAGTCACTATTTTGGCTTTGGTGTCTAAAGTTTTCCTGTGAGAGTGTTACATTTTCTCCCTCCTTGCATGCATGCTAAGTCACTTCAGTTGTGTCTTGCTCTTTGTAACCCTCTGGACCATAGCCCATCAGACTCCTCTGTCCATGGGATTCTCCAAGCAAGAATACTGGAGTGGGTTGCCATGTCCTTCTCCAGGGGATCTTCCTGACCCGGGCATCAAACCCATGTCTCTTATGTCTCTTTCATTGGCAGGTGGGTTCTTTACCACTTGCTCCACCTGGGAAGCCCACCTTTTTCCTTAGGCTGGACCTTATGGCAGAAAGTGAAGAGGAAGCAAAAAGCTTCTTGATGAAAGTGAAAGAGGAGAGTGAAATAGTTGGCTTAAAGCTCAACATTCAGAAAACTAAGATCATGGCATCTGGCCCCATCACTTCACGGGAAATAGATGGGGAAACAGTGGAAACAGTGTCAGACTTTATTTTTTTGGGCTCCAAAATCACAGATGGTGACTGCAGCCATGAAATTAGAAGACGCTTAGTCCTTTTAAGAAAAGTTATGACCAACCTAGATAGCAAATTCAAAAGCAGAGACATTACTTTGCCAGCAAAGTCCATCTAGTCAAGGGTATGGTTTTTTCAGTAGTCAAGTATGAATGTGAGAGTTGGATTGTGAAGAAAGCTGAGCACCAAAGAATTGATGTTTTTGAACTGTTGTGTTGGAGAAGGCTCTTGAGAGTCCCTTGGACTGCAAGGAGATCCAACCAGTCCATTCTAAAGAAGCCCTGGGTGTTCTTTGGAAGGAATGATGATAAAGCTGAAACTCCAGTACTTAGGCCACCTCATGCAGTGAGTTGACTCATTGGAAAAGACTCTGATGCTGGGAGGGATTGGGGGCAGGAGGAAAAGGGGACGACAGAGGATGAGATGGCTGGATGGCATCACCAACTCAATGGGTGTGAGTCTGAGTGAACTCTAGGACTTGGTGATGGACAGGGAGGCCTGGCATGCTGCAATTCATGGGGTCGCAAAGAGTCAGATATGACTGAGCGACTGAACTGAACTGAATCTTACTTTGAGTCCAGTGAAATGTGAGAAGAACAACCCTGAGTTGGAGCTTTAGGAACCAATGCAAGGTTTGGCTCTATTCCACTCTCTTTGCCCTCAGACCATCACGTCCATGATAGGAGTATCTCCTTCAGCATTTGTTCTGAAAAGAATAAGACAGGATCAGAGCCACAGATTCTTGAATTTCTACATAGGTGAGAAGCAAACCTTTATTGTTGCAAGCCACTGAGATGTTGTTGGGCTTATTTGTTACTGTTGTGTGTCTTATACATTGCTGACTGATACAGTAGATTATACCCCTGACTTTTCTTTCATTCAATCATTTGTTATTAAAGTCTTTGGAATACTTGTGACTGTGTACCCTGGGATGCTGTATGTTACAGCAATGGTTTGTAACCTGGTGTACCCATTAGAATAATTGGAGGAAGTTCTGTCTGTTTTAATACAGATCCCCATGCTGCATTCTGGATTAATTGAATTAAAATCCCTGGGTATAAGTGGAAACATTGGTATTTTAAAAAGTTTTTTAAGAGTTTGTAAAGTGTAACCAGGGGAAAATACCATTATTTTAGGGGGAAAGAAATATGAATTCTTTCGAATAAAGATGGTCACTTACATAGACTATCTACTTGCAGGAAAGGAGTAGAAGAAGGATTTTCCAGGGAAAATAAAAAATAAAAATACCGAATTACTGTGCTGTACATCTGAAACTAATATAATATTGTAAATAAGCTGAACTTAAATAAATGAAAGAGAAAGACTGCCACTACAGCTGAAGGAAGAAAAGAGTCTTTGTCATTAAGTCAGTTTCATGACAAAGAGTCTGAATCTAGCTGAGTCAGCTGGCTTTTAGTAAGGAAGGTGATGAATTTCAGGTAAGTGGGGAGTAAAGTCCACAGAAATCCATCCTAATCTGATTATTAAGGATTTCCATGACATCAGGAAAGACCAAAAAAATTTTTTTTTCTGTATGTTCAACAATTACAGTACATCCAGGACGTACCCACAGGAAATTGATGGCACAGTGGAGAAAAGGTTTTCAGTTTTTTATACCAGCCATCATGTCAATATTATTTTATGTTAAATATCAACTATATAATTTTGGCTGAAAGTACAGGCTGTGTATTTCTAGTATTTCCAGAAGTGTTGGAAGAGGTGAGTACAGTATTCCAACTTATAATTTTCTATGAATATTTTTATTTGGGAAGATGAGTATAGAAATACACTAACAATAGTATTACCAGTTTTTTAAGACCAAGAAATTGTGACATATCATGGCCATAAAATTCAACTTCTCCTTACAAAGAGGACATTAATAAAGCTGGGATGATAAGATGGCCCTAGCAGGTAAAGCTGTTTCATTGTTTTCTCTTGAGTAAAAGTATATCCATCCATCCCTTCATCCATCCATCACTCAAACATTTACTAAACACAATATTCATTCATTTGATCCATTCCGTCAACATTTATTGTGGATATACCACACTGTAGGCACTAATGCCAGGTATAAAAATTTGCAATATGCTTGTCCCTGGAGATATTGTGAAAAACAAATAAGCTAATGTAGATAGAAAGGATCTATGTATACTTTGACATGCTATTAAGACATGAAGGATTATTATTATCCAGTCTTTAATATCACTACTTTGTAATCCAGTGTGCTGATATTTTTCAGCCCATTGACAGGCACAAATATTTCCCAGGACTCCACAAGCTTGCAATTAAGAAACTGGAAACATTCATAAATATACATGTTGGCTAGTTAGTCACTAATTAGTTAACATATTGAGTATTGTAATCACCCTAAGATATACTGGTCAATGTCATGGAATGGAAAGAAGAGTTTTGCTACATTATATTATGTCAAAATTTGCATAAAGATTTCATTAAAATACTTAATGGGACCTGCCATGTCTGAGCCATGGCCAGCAAGTCAGTCATTTATGATATCTTACTGGTCTTTGGTAATCTGGGCATCATATTAACAAGTGATCTTTCAATTTAGTCAAAGAAAAGGGGAACATTTTTGACACCTATAGTATTTCAACACTTTTTTGACCACTCAGTGATGAAATTAAGCCTTATTAGTTTGTAGAGACTCAACACATAGAAAGGCCAAGAAACTAACCCAAGATCATTCAGATGGATCTTAGGTTGACTGGATTGTGCTTGGCTTTCCACCCTCTTATTTCTAGACCTTTGCTCATCCAAACTGCCTGCAAAGTCCCAATAATTAGATCATAGTTCTGTCATTTTCATTTTCACTATGTTATGGTAGCTTTTAGGTGCTCTTACATTTGTTTGTTTTTATTTTTTAATTTTTTTCTGATCAAGTATGATATTTTATTATCATATTCACATCCTCTCATAAATAGAATTGTGAAACAAATTTCCTAGGACTTCTCTCCTTCATGCAAAGTCCTCTAGTTATTATTATTTTTTACTTTATTTTACTTTACAATACTCTCTTGGCTTTGCCATACATCGGCATGAATCCACCACAGGTGTACACGAAAAGTCCCTGTGGCTTCTCAAACAATGTCAGAGAACATCTGAAAGAATAGTTCGTGGTTTCCTGAATGATACTTCTTAATTTCTTGAGAGACACTTACTTGTTCATCCCTTTAAACTTGCATATTTATTGGTTCATTCCTCTCTGGTAATCTTTCAAGATGTTGGAATGAAGCATTGACATCTTGAGTAAATTAAAGCCCAGTGATGCTTTGTTTTAGCTTCTGTTGCTCCATGAAGCTTGAATCATCACTGGATCAGCACAGCTCCTCCCAAAGGAAAATCTTATCCTTGTAATTTATTGTCAAACATTGATAGAGCTGCTGCCTGAGGATTCTGGCTTCCAAGGTATGGGCGCTGCTGTGCTACTTATTTCCTTACTCCAGCTTCTGGTTCCTGGGTTTTCACACTTGGATTCTGATTTGTTTGTGACGTCTGCCCATGCTACCCAACTTAGGAGAGACTAATGCAAACACTTTTTTACTTAGTTGCTCAGTCGTGTCCGACTCTTTGTGACCCCAGGGACTGTAGCCTGCCAGGCTCCTCTGGGATTCTCTAGGCAAGAATACTGGAGTGGGTTGCCATGCCCTCCTCCAAGGGGTCTTCCCAACCTAGGGATCAAACCTAGCTCTCCCGCATTACAGGCGGATTTTTTACCATCTGGGCCACCAGGGAAGCCCAGTGCAAACACAAGGATAAATATTTATTAATTTAAAAGATCAGCATGAGAGTATAAGACTCTTGAGTCTTCTGGTGAGCGTGTTTCTAGCTGAAACAGTAAGCCAGACAAATCTGGGGTTCCTTTAATGCACTCAGGGCATCTTAATGGCTGTCAGCATCAAGGTACCTACATTGCACGTAACCCAGTTAAAAACAGAAAGATACCTCTTAAAATGGCCAAATATTTAAACTTCTGACCAAAAGTCCCTTCACTGGACAATGCTAGAACCTCCCAATTGTTGCTATTGGCCTTTTGTGACCTTGTACCGACCCTGTGCTGGTGATGGTAAGGAAATTCAAGCTAAGACAAATCAGGAGGCAGACACTTATTGCCTTTCTTCACCCAAGGTTCCTCTCATACCAGACCCATTTTATCTACACCATATTTCTTCACACACATTCAGAACCGTGACTTTCACTGGATTTCCTTACAGTTTAGAGGACAATTGATAAGATTACCAAGATCTTCTTCCTTCTGTCTTTTCCCTGAGAGATCAATCAGTTACACAAAGTTTTTATGAAAATGTCTTATCTCATTCATCGCATGTTGATTTTTACTTGACTATATCTCAGAGTTTAGGAATGTCTTGTTTTCGCCCTTATGCCGTTCAAGAATGAGAACATTACCTTTGAGGACATTTATTTGCACTTTAAAGTGTCTTCATGCCCCTCTTCTTGTCTCTTTCCAACAGTCCCATGAAGTGGAGGTGACTAGGGAGGAAATAGCTCATTTTGGCAATTTTTTGGATTTCCCCTTACATCTGTGCTTTCATAACTTGGCTGGGAAAATCAGAGCAACTGACAAAGGTCAGCTAGTGTTTCTAGACAAGGAGAAACATAAAAACAAAGTTGATACCCACAAAAGCCTAATTTTCAGAAGGATGAGAGGTGGGCATGCAGCAGGGTCTTGCTCATGTTGCATCAGACTTAGAAAGAAATCCTCTTGGCCAGCACACATGGAGTCAGAACCTTTGCCAAGCGGCCACTCAAACAAGGCTTTGGATACACAAACAGCATTGCTGGTGAGCTATTGGCACACTCCTGTGTTTTCTGGGCCCAGGGAAATGCTCTCCTAGACTCGTTCCTCGAAAGAAAGTATTGAATTATTTTTTGACAGCCAAAGTCTGGCTTTTTAAAATATATATTTATTTATTTGATTTGGCCAAACCCAGTCTTACTTGCGGCACATGGGATCTTGGATCGCCACTGCAGCATGAGAACTCTTAGCTGCGGCATGTATGATCTAGTTCCCTGACCAGGAATCCAACCCAGGCCTCCTGCAATGGGATCTTGGAGGCTTAGCCTCTGGGCCATTGGGAAAGTTCCAGCCAAGGCTTGGTTTTGATGTGACTGCGCTGAGCAGGGCATGGCCCCAGGGGCTGTACAGAAACACTCTCCCCTGTGCTATCACTCAGGTATCACACCTGGACCCCCATCAGGTGACTGCTGTATCCTTCTCCTCTCACTGCTTCTTTCACTCCAGGTGGCATTTACCCCAGTCTGGGCCCCCTACTCAGCTGTCACAGTTGGCAGTGACTTTTGGGGATGGATGAATGTTCAGAGAATCCTGCTTTCTCTCAAAGGGCGCCAGTACCCCATCCTTCTCTAAAGCTGGGCATTTCTGGATGGTCTCTCTGCTTCTGGTTTTCATTCTTCCTCACAAATACACGGTTTAAAATTTTAACAGTCCATGTCCTTGGTCATACCATGTCCCTTCCATGACTCCCCGTGGTCTGTAGGTGCCAGGCTGAGGGTCCTGAGTATAGCAACCTAGGATTCTCTTGATCTAGTAGGGAGCTCCCACAGCATGTGGCCTGAGTGTCTCTTTTGGAAAATGTTATTCCTTGTTACGTGTGGTGCCCCTTCTGTGAGCATCTTCTCTCTCGCCCAGCATTAAGCTTCTTGAGAACTAGCTCCCATTGACCTAACCAAATCTGATGCCTCTCACAGTGCCGACCAGAGCACCCGATTCAGAGCAGATGTTTAGTGAATATTTGCTGTGTGTGATAAAGAATGAATGAGTTTCATGAGTAACATTTCAGTCTGAGAAAAACAGTTGATCTGGTTTTGAATGAATGGTCTGGATGACTTCTTTATTCTTGCAATATGCTTTTATTTGGAGAATTTTTTTTAAAACAGAAAAGTATGAAGAATAATAAAAAACCCTCATTATTCCAATGAACCATTGGTAACATTTTTCATATTTGCTTCAGATTTTTATTGAAAGAAACAATACATTCTAGATTAATGTGACCCTTTGTCTTATACCCCACTCCTATTCTACTTTATCTCTCCCCAGAGGTAAGTACTATTATGAATCTTTTGTGAATGCATTTTGTGTTTTCATATATATTTACATACAAATATATGCATCAGCTGATACATAGCAGGAGTTAACAAATTATGGTCCTTGGAGCTAATCCAAGCCATGGCCTGTCTCTCTAAAGATTGCAAACTAAGAATGTATTTTACATTTTGTTTTATTTTTTAGATTTTACTTTATTTTACTTTACAATACTGTATTGGTTTTGCCATACATCAATATGAATTCACCATGGATGTACACGTGTTCTCAATCCTGAACCCCCCTCCCACCTCCCTCCCCATACCATCTCTCTGGGTCATCCCAGTGCACNTTTTCTCCACAGCCTCTCCAGCATTTATTGATTGTAGACTTCTGGATCACAGCCATTCTGACTGGTGTGAAATGGTACCTCATTGTGGTTTTGATCTGCATTTCTCTGATAATGAGTGATGTTGAGCATCTTTTCATGTGTTTGTTAGCCATCTGTGTGTCTTATTTGGGGAAATGTCTATTTAGTTCTTGGGCCCATTTTTTGATTGGGTCATTTATTTTTCTGGAATTGAGGCGCAGGAGTTGCTTGTATATTTTTGAGATTAGTTGTTTGTCAGTTGCTTCATTTGCTGTTATTTTCTCCAATTCCAAAGGCTGTCTTTTCACCTTGCTTATAGTTTCCTTTGTTGTGCAGAAGCTTTTAATTTTAAAGAGTTGTTTAGAAAAAAGACAACAAAAAGAATAATATGTGACAGATGTCATATATGACTTGCAAAGCCTAAAATACTGTTTGTCTTTTGCAGAAAAAGTGTGCCAAACCCAGTTATATAATATTGGGTCTGCTTTAAGTTGTAAAAGGGTCTTATATCCTGCAATCATTCTGAAAGTTGCTCTGTATTTCTTTTTTAAATTATTTTTTTTACTGGAGTATATTTGCTTTACAATGTTGTATTAGTTTCTGCTGTGCAGTAAAATGAAACCAATTATGCATGCGCATTTATTCCCTCCGTTTGGACTTCCTTCCCATTCAGGTCCCCACAGAGCATTGAGTAGAGTTCCCTGTGCTATACAGTAGGTTCTCATTAGTTACCTATTTTGTAGATAATATCAGTAGAATATATGTGTCAGTCCCACTCCCAATTCTTCCCACTGCACCTTAGCATCCACACATTTGTTCTCTGTCTGTCTCTATTTCTGCTTTGTAAATAAGTCATCTATATCATTGTTCTAGATTCCAAGTCCTATATTTCTTGAATTCTATGTTTCCTGACATAGATATCTACTTTAGTCCTTTCAATGACTGCATGCTATTCCATCATACTAATGTAGCACACTTTTCCTATTCACCCCCCTGCTGGATGCACAGTTACATTGTTTACACTGTTTCACTATCTAAAAGTCAAGAAACAATACTACCTTGTGTAAATGAGAGTTTCTCAGGGACTGCATTCCTGGAAAGATAATCATTGGCTGATAGGAAAGGTGCATTCTTAAGAGCTGGAATGGGTTTCCCTGGTAGCTCAGCTGGTAAAGAATCCACCTGCCATGCAGGAGACCCTGGTTCAATTCCTGTGCCAGGAAGATCCCCTGGAGAAGGGATAGGCTACCCACTCTAGTATTCATGGGCTTCTCCGGTGGCTCAGATGGTAAGGAATCTGCCTGCAATGTGGGAGACCTGGGTTTGACCCCTGGGTTGGGAAGGTCCCCTGGAAGAGGGCATGGCTACCCACTCTGGTATTCTTGTCTGGAGAATCCCCACGGATAGAGGAATATGGCAGGTTACAGTCCATTGGGTCACAAAGAATTGGGCACGACTGAGTGACTAAGCACAGCAAGAATTAAAATAGGATCGATCTATTCTTGATAGCAGTTGTAAATATTTCAATGCTCACCTTAACTTTGAGACATATTCTTCGTTCCTGAAGCTTCAGTTCTCCCATTGTCCCAGCAAACAGAAAAGACAGCCCCTGCCCTAATGGCCTTCCGTGTTCTATGCCTTCATGTAACAGACAAAACATCGGCAGCAAAAGCCCTTTCAAGAGCTGTAAAGTGCTGTGACTTTAAAGAGGTTACCTGCAAGACATCCCGAAAGATTCTTGGCAGACTGAACAGGAATGGCACAGGCAGAAGGCACTCTCCGGGGGACTTTGTCAAAAGGATGCTAAATGGTGTTCCACTTCAAACACCGTCTGGTGGCAGGTGTTCTGCTCTGGGGCAGCTTAGTCCACTGCACGCCACCTCCCCATGGTGCTGTCAGTGAACACCGTGGCCGGGACCATTTCTCTCTAGGTCTACAACTCCAGGAACAAAGACTGACAGACAGGACCCCCGTGGAGCTAGCTGTGATTGCCCCAAAGAAACACGTATTGAGCACTCACTGAGCGACTCATCCTGAGCCAGAGGGCAAGGGAAAGGAGCACACAGGGGACAGAAACACTCAAGAAAAATAACCAGTGAGGAAGTGCCCTTGCTTCCAGTTGCTAGTGGTCTCACGGGGCTTCCCTTGTGACTCAGCTGATAAAGAATCCGCCTGCAATGCAGGAAACCTGAGTCTGATCCCTGGGTTAGCAAGATTCCCCTGGAGAAGAGAAAGGCTACCCATTCCAGTGTTCCGGCCTGGAGAATTCCATGGACTGTATAATCCATGGGGTCACAGAGAGTGGACATGACTGAGCGACTTTCACTTTCTTACTTTTTTTCAGTGGTCCAATGATCCCTGGCTTGAGAACTGTTAGGTGCTCAGTTCTTCTAGGATTACCTTGATCTGTGTGGTGAAAGAGACAGTTATGTATGATCTAAACTCAGAGAGGAATGAACCCGTATGATTTGGTCCAAGNTCCGGCCTGGAGAATTCCATGGACTGTATAATCCATGGGGTCACAGAGAGTGGACATGACTGAGCGACTTTCACTTTCTTACTTTTTTTCAGTGGTCCAATGATCCCTGGCTTGAGAACTGTTAGGTGCTCAGTTCTTCTAGGATTACCTTGATCTGTGTGGTGAAAGAGACAGTTATGTATGATCTAAACTCAGAGAGGAATGAACCCGTATGATTTGGTCCAAGCTGCAGGATCACTGCATACATTCCTTAGGTGCTCTCTCTCTCTCTCTCTCTATATATATATATATATATATATTTTTTTTTTTTTTCCCCACACCGTGAAGAATGTGGGGTCTTAGTTCAATGATCAGGTATCAAGCCCATGCCCCCTGCATTGTAAGTGCAGAGTCTTAACCACTGGACCACCCAGGAAATCCCTCCTTGGGTACTCTAGCATTATTCCTCACTTGCAGAATGAAGGGATTGGAGAAAATGATTTTCTCCAGTATATAGACATTTCCCTCCTTTTGTCTCCTCCAGCACTGCTCACCTGGACTAATACAGCAGGCAGCCAGCTGTCCCTCTGGTTCCAGTCTCTCCCTGGTCCATGCTGCTCCCAGAGGGATGTATCTTGTGTATGAAGTTGGCCCTTTAAGAAGTCCATTATCTCCAGCTTAAGCTCCACCTGCAGAGTACATGGCTTTGATCATCTTTTGCCTGACTCTCTAGACTCAGTTCCCAAACTGCTCAAAACTCCTGAGCGATTTGTGGTTCCTGGAAGGGACCACACTTTTATCCTTTCCTGAGTCTTCTCACAGTCCATCTGAAATAAACCTGGGATCCTATCAGGGACTATCTCACATGCATTCTTTTAATCCAAGTATCGAGGAGAGGAGTTGACTCCTCGTGGATCCACGAAGTGTGTATTTTAAATTAATGGATGCCTGAATAACTTGTCTTATTAGTTGGTTGGTTCTTCTTGGAGGAAATGTCCTGGCTTACTCTTTCCTCAAAGGCATATGGAAGTGATCTTGAAAAATGCACAGCAGTGTCCAGTTCTGACATATATTAAAAGCTTGGAGTACACCATTTAATCTTTTTGAGTCTCAGTCTCTCCTTTGTGAAATGGGATTAGAAATTACCTACTTCACAAACTTATCTGGACAATTAACTGACCCTCAGCATGGTAAACATTTGGCATATGGCTGGCCGATCAGATCAGAGACCCTCAAGTGTGCCCGAGTCTGCTAAAGTCTTGGGGCAAGTCTTCTATGTCAGGGCAGCTACTGGGGGTCCAGCGGATAGGATGTGGCACTTTCACTGCCAGGGTCTGGGTTCAGTCCCTGGTCAGGGAACTAAGATCCTGCAAGTTGTGTGCTGTGGCCAAAAAAAAACACAGTCTTTTACCTCTGGTCATGATGTTAGGGTATGTTCATGTTTCCTGGACTCCTCTTTTATGAAATTTTGTTTCTTTCCAGCAAGTGTGTGTGCGTGCTGGGATAACAAACACTAGTAACTGTCCATGTGATCATAACAGTCTCTCTCATGTAATCAGCTCTTTCTCTGGACCTAAGTTCAGTCATCTGTCAGTTAAAGGAGCAGGACTAGATCAGGATGGACAAGCCTATGGCACACATGTCCTTACTGCCTTGTCCCTTGACCTTGACAGACATTGTTAATTGATCTTGATCCTGTCTCACGGAGAATCCTTGCAGGAAGCCACTACCAGTTAATCAGAGATGGCTCCTGAGTTGATCTTATCCAAGATTTCCTAATGCCACCCTGGAAATCTAAAGAAAACTAAGGGAGGTATTTGTGATGGGGAAGTTGCTCACTTTCTCTTTACCTTTCTTAGGATGACTCTTCTATGGCATATTACCCAAGCCCCAGACCTGAGTGACAGAGGAGAGGCATCCGGGAATACCACTGGGGACTTGTGGGCATTTTTGTCATCACCAAAGATGGTTGATCTGGCTTCAGTTTGGCATACAGGACTGAGAGCTAATTCAGAAATCATCCGAATAGCCAGCAACTGTTAAAAAATCAATAATACAACACAAACCAGCCAAACAAAGTCAGAACAATAAAAATACATCATCAATTCCCTTTAAAGAGATAATCAGCTAAAAATTTGACATTTTAACTAGAGCTAATACACAAAGGGAGAAGATAAACTGTAGATTTTATTAGCATTAACATGAAGCAATAGGGTTGTTCACTGTAATTTTATTTCTCTTTGGGGCTTTTGCAGTATGAAGCCCATCATCTGCTCCGAGAAATGTTAATTCATCATGAAGCCTCCAGAAGCAGAGGCAACAGAGACCAGGCCAGTGTTCTGATTTGGACTCAACTTCTCCATGGCAACAATGCCTCCAGGAGAGTACTAGTCTTACCAGCACTTTCACAAATAATTGACCCCTATAATTATTGAAGAATTCAGAGCAAAGAAGTTGTGTTCATGTTAGAAAAGAAAAAACAAAACAAAACACAATGGTTCTCTGCTCATGCAGGGAATTTGTTGAGGACTTAACTGTGCACTGGACTTGAGGAGTACACTTATGAACCAGACACAAGCCCACTGGCCAGTCTAGTAGGGGACCGGAAAGTTGAAGCTCAGTCAGCACCCACTGATATGATTGCGTTAGTTGGTTCCAGCCAATATCAGTTAGAACTAGTTAGAATTCCTGCCATACCAGCTAGTTAAGTCTTTTCAGTATTCCGCCTGCATAACTTGTCTAATCAAGTAGCAAGAACTATCAAAGCGGTAAGAACAATATATTCTGAGAGCAGGATGCTCAATTCTGGCAATTAGAGGAAATGGGGCTGAGTGACATTGTGGAGGGTGGGAAGGGATTCATCAGCTTGAAAGGCCAGAAGCACATTCGAAGTAAAGAAAATAAGATGTTTAAAGGATGTCTGTGGGATCTTTGGTGAATTGCATGTTATTTATTGTGGCTTTATTATGTGCATTTTTTGGTGTTAGCAAATAATTGTCATGAGGGAAGGGCAGTGCCTCTTTTGTTGCATAACCACTTCATACTACGCCTGGAATATAGATACGTGTGTGTGTGTGTGTGTGTGTGTGTGTGTGTGCGCGCGCACACTCAGTCCCTTGGCTGTGTTCAACTCTTTGTGACTCCATGGACTGTAGCCCGCCAGGCTCCTCTGTCCATGGGATTCTCCACGCAAGAACCCTGGAGTGTTCTTGTATACTCCAGGGGATCTTCCTGACCCAGCTGTCGAACTCGAGTCTCATATATCTTCTGCATTGGGTAGGCAGATTCCTTACCACTAGGAATGTAGATGCCACCTGGGAATGTAGATGCTACTGACTAAATCTTTGTTGAGTGTATGACTGAAAGAATGAGGAAGTGGTAGGAGATGCAGCCAGGGAAGCTTGGGTACCAGTTAATGAAGGATTCCATTTGCCATTTTAAAGAACTTTAAAAATACTTTATTCTGCAGGTAACAGGGAGCATTTGAAATTGCTGGTGGGTTAGTGAAACTGGGGCCAGTGAACAATGAGGACATGGATGCAGGGATTCATCAGCTTGTCAATTCTGAGAAGAGACAGTAAGATGTGCAGCTGGCAGTGATAGTGCCATCGCCTCCAGCACCCACTAGCCCTTCACATCCTTGGCTTCTGCCTTAATTTGAATTCCATGGCATGCCCAGCTGGTTCATGTTCCCATTCTATGTGCTGTGCTATGCTGAGTCATGACCAACTCTTTGCACCCATGGACTATAGCCTGCCAGGCTCCTCTGTCCATGGGATTCTCCAGGCAAGAATACTGGAGTGGGTTGCCATGCCCTCCTCCAGGGGATCTTCCTGACCCAGGATTGAAACTGCATCTCTTATGTCTCCTGCAATGGCAGGCGGATTCTTTACTGCAAGCACCACCTGGGGAGCCCACACCAGTTTACTTCCTTCTCACTGACCATTTCTTCTTGTCCTCTTGTTCTCATCAACATGAGCTATTTATTTGTCTCTCATAACTCAGCTCACGTCTCTCGTCACTTTGTAAGTCATATATGAACTGTCACCTCTCTTCTCAAACATTCCTGGTAGAATTAGAATTTCCTTGCATCTTCATGGTGCCCAATGCAGCTTTCTTCCCTGGCATCAACTCAGAGCCATTATTCGTTTTTCTGGATTCTTCATTTCATGACAGGCTTCATTAGAAATCAGACTCAATGTCTTCCCCAAATTTGTAACTAGTCTCAGTACAAAGCGTGGTGCTTGGCCTCAGCAACTTCTCAGTAATAAGTAGTAAATTTTAAAAAATTAGTTGAATTATAAAGTGAGAACTAATAAATTGGTAAGGGGGACATTTCCACCACAAAATGAAATGGGATTCCAGCTGCTAAAGGTGGAGCTAGAAAGCAGTGGATGGCTGCAATCTGTCTTAGTTAAAATTTATAATAAACCGAGTAGACTTAGAAAAGGACACCTCTTTCTTATGCTGGAATCTAAACTATTGCCTGCATTATATGTGCCATCAAAAGAGGCTTCTTTCAGATTGAGAGTGCTTTTTGAAAAGAAGCTGAAAGCCTAGAGATTTTGCAGTGTTAGGAGAGACCGAGCATGGATTTTTGTTCCTCAGTTCAGAGGACATTAGACTGGACCACCCGCGTCAATTCAGAATTACTTTTCCTGGCCAAATAGGAAGCAGTGACTCAAGAGGACCAAGAAAGGAAGTTGCATACACCTAAATTCTTCTTTATCTCAGGACCCTTCTCACATTCCATTCTCCTTGGTATTTCTCTTGAACCACAAAGGTTGGGGGACCTTTTCTTTTACAAATATTTATTTATGTATTATTTATTTGGCTGTGTAAGACCTTAGTTGTGGCATTCAGGATCTTTTGTTGAGGTTCATGAACTCTCTAGTTGGGGTGTGTGGGTTCTCATCCACACAGACTTTAGTAATTGTGCATGGGCCCAGTTGCTCCACGGCATGGTGACCTTTGTTTCCAGACCAGGGACTGAACCTGAGCCCCCTGTACTGCATGGTGGATTCTCAACCACTGGACCCCCAGGGAAATCCCAGGAGGATGTCTTCCAGTGTTCTTCTCTTTCGGGTAGGGATGGGGAAAGCCAGACGTGAGGTGCGCCATTCCCTTGGTATTGTGTAAGCAGTACTAATCGATCATAGAAATCTTTCCTTTTGAATCTGAATGGAATCTAAAAATCTTTCCTGGCAGCCATTATCCATCAGAGGAGGCATAAAGACTATTTTCGTTCTGTGTCCTATAGCCTTAAACACAAGAAGTGTATTTGGGACTCTGTGCTTTTGCCCTTCCTGCTCCTAGATTTAGAATATCCTCTCCCTTAGCTTGAAACTCTTTTTGATCTTCAAGACCCAAATGTGAATTTTTATGCGAAAGTTTCCCCATTTTCTCTGCTTCCACATTCTTATCGTTAAGCTCTTTTATACTTTGTAGGTAGTGAGAGCTCTCTCCTTCTCTGGATCCAAGGGGCCCTCACTGGTCTCAACCAGCTTGGTAGGTCCACTGACCAGGTCAGTACTGGGATGCATAAGTATGTACTAAATGCTTCTTAGGAACACAGCTTAGTGACAAATATGACTGAGCAAATATGACAAATATGTATAAACAGCTATTCCGTTTTCCTCTAGAAAAGCATCAATCTGTTCTCATTTTTTGTGTGTGTGCCAGATTGGCAGATATGAGCATGCATTGAGAGAAGTGTCTCAGAAACTATCAAGAGACATTCCTTAATCACATCACCACTGTCTTTTCTGAAGGAGCTGGTTCTCATGTAATTAAAATACCTTCTATTTTTTCCCCTTCATATTCAAGAAATATTGGTCATTTTACTACAGTAAGGCAGGAGAGATGGTTTGATTTATTAGAGGTGGACAATCATCTTCCATTCTCCATCCAGCCAAGGAAAACTTTATAGTAGTTTGAGATGGATTCATCTTACAGTTCCATAAGTTTTTATGCATTTGTGTGTGTGTGTATGCATGTTATATCTCAGTAAATGTTTGTTTTAGAAAATTCTATGAGCATTCATTTAAAAATTATAATATTTAGATCCTGTTTGTGTGTTGTAGGAGATCCAATGAAGGTGAAGTCTTGCCTCTCAAGAGGCATTGATGCCAAGACAAAACCAGAAATGTTAATAGGGGCTTATAAATCGTGTTTCCTACAAAGTTTTGTCCTCCTCTCCTAGCTTACAAAATATGGTCCTCCTAAGGCCATCAAGGAAATCAACCCTTTTCCTTCAGCAAAACAGAGTCAGGAGTTTGAAATAACAAGTCTTGAATTCAAGTTTGGGACCAACAGCTTAATATCTGTATAATCCACAGGGACATAGATAACTGCCCCGCCTTACTTTACTCACTATCAGCTTGTAATAATAGACACTTCTTTCATAAGGCTGATACAAGGATTCAATGAGAAAATGTAAAAAAAGGTGCCTAGACTGGTGACTGACTTACAGTAAGTGTACAACAAGTTGGGTTCTTTACTCATATAGAGTTTTTGATAAGTTTGTAACATTTTGTGAAATTTAAAGTACTCAACAAACACTGTTTATTATTTATACCTATTTGATATAAAGGGACAAGGTTGACTGCTAGGGTATGCTTTAAATAAATGACATTAATAGGTGTTTATGGAGTTGCTACTCAATTTAATAATTTAACAAGAAAGAGTGCAAAATAGATCCCTGGAAATCTTTTCCTCTTTTTTGCCAGATATAATGCTATGTCTGACAGCTCTGTTCATTTTAGAGCTGTCAAGGATTATTTCCAATACTGAAACATGAAGAGGAAGAGACTGTACAGTGTTACCTCAAAGTATCAGGAGTTTAATTAGACATGATCTGATGCTTTAAAAATTCCTTCATTATATAGGGTAAATAAATACTCTAAGAGGGAACAGAAATGAAGCAGGCAACTGTGTTATATGGTAAGATTTGAAATACTAGGGCATCCCAGGTGGCACTAGTGGTAAAGAACCCACCTGCCAATGCAGGAGATGTAAGAGATGTGGGTTTGATTCCTGGGTCAAGAAGATCCCCTGGAGGAGGGCATGGCAACCCCTCTAGTGTTCTGACTTGGAGAATCCTATGGACAGAGAAGCCTGGTGAGCTGTAGTCTACAGGGTTGCAAAGAGTCAGACATGATTGAAGTGCCTTAGCATGCATGCATGCATGAAATGCAAAGTTCTTTTTTTAAAGTTAATTTTTATTGGAATAGAGTTGCTTTACAATGTTGTGTTAGTTCCTACTGTACAGCAAAATGAATCTGCTAGACATGTATCCCCTCCCCGTTGGACTTCCTTCTCATTCAGTCACCTCAGTGCAGTAAGTAGAGTTCCCCGTGCTATGTAGTATGTTCCCACTATTTATCTGTTTTATACGTGGTGTCAATAGTGTATATTATGTCATCCCAATCTCCCAGTTCCTCCCACCCCACTACCCTTTCCCCTTGGATCCACATAGACAACCTTATTTGCAAAGCAAAATAGACACACAGACGTAGAGAACAAACTCATGGATACCTCAGGTGCTTTGAAGTATGTGCTTAGTTTGCTCAGTCGTATCTGACTCTTTGTGACCCCATGCACTGTAGCCCTCCTGGCTCCTCTGTCTATGGGGGTTCTCCAGGTAAGAACACTGGAGTGGGCTGCCATGCTCTCCTCCAGGGGATCGTCCCAATCCAGGGATTGAACCCAGTCTTCCACATTGCAGGCAGATTCTTTACCACCTGGTCCAGCAGGGAAGCCGAAATAACCATACTAATGGGTTGTAAAGTGGTGCTCTGTGCTCCATTGCTAAGTCCATTTATGCTTTGAAGTGACATCATAGAGTTTTCCTACCATGAAGCCAGAGGCATTTTGAACTCTCAAATCAGTTAGTCATTAACTTTGCCCTTGGCATCTGTACATTTGTTCTTTATGTTCCTATTTCTGCTTGAAATGAAAAATCCTAATCCTAAAATACAAGTGTAAAACAGGCTAGCTGATGTAACAAGCAGGCACGTGGTTTTGGAGTCTGTCACATATTATGGAGGTACTTTCAGTTGATCTCACTTAATTTTCACAGCAATCCTGTGAGGTAGGTTTTAGCATCTTCATTTTGGAAGAGCATCAGGGAAATGAATTGCTTTTTAGAATTCATGTAGTTAGTGAGAGAGAAGCTAAAATGCAACCTCAGGTCCTCTGAATTTGGAGGGACTTCGATCAAGATCTCAGTGATGCTCTGGGCTGCAGAGGATGGACTCCAGAGGATGGACTCCAGCAGGCGTTCCCGCCTGTCCAGATAAACCCAGAACACAGCACATCCCAGAGTCAAATGCAATAGTGCTTTCACATCCAAACATTTACCAGTAATTCCTTTCATGATGAATAGTCAAATCTGAAGTATGAAGCCCCATTGACATTTAATCTCTTCACTTGATTCTCACCTGAATCTCTGAAGCAGCAGTGTGTGTATGATGTGGAGAAGAGGAGGAAAGCGGTGTGTACATGGATGTTTATGTGTGCCCATATGTGTGTTTTGGGATGTAGGAATTGCGTGTATGTGTGTATGTGTGTGTTTCAGGGCATGAGGTTGGTGAATATGAACATGGGGGGACAAGGGGTAAGTGAGAGAGATTTGTGTTCTCAAGAGTGGCAGATATTTTGTTCTTGATGTGGGAACTCTAAGAGGTTGTTGGTGCCTTACCCACCCCCACTGCAACACCTGTTCAAAAAATCTTAATGACCATTCATCTCAGGAGTTGTAACTGAGAACCTTTAAGTCTGAGAAATTTTATTGAACTTATAGGGCTTCTGAGAGGTAAAATGAGTAAACATGATGTCACTGTTTGATCCCTGTGACTGAGATGTAAGATTTGGGAAACCCAGCCATAGAAAATCTTAAAAGAGGGGGACATTTCATTTAATATGCACCAAAAGAACACAAGGCTGGCATCTCCCAACCCAAGAGTCCTTGCCACTGAAAATTGTGAACTTTCAGAGTCAACAAATTTGCTAAGGCCAGTTGTATTACTTTTCTATGCATGCTGCGTAACCAATTACTGCAAACCTGTAGGCTTAAAAGAACAACCATTTATTATCCATGGTTTCTGTGTCCTAGGGATCCAGGTGTCACTTAACCTGGCCCTCTGTGCAGCTTCTCACAAGGCTGCAGTGAAGGCGTTGGCTGGGCTGCATTCTCATCTGAATCTTGGGGTCCTCTTCCAAGCTCATACAGGTTATTGACAGATTTCCATTCCTTGTGGTTGTAGGAGTGAGGTTCTCAACTCTTAGACTAGATACCGTCCCTCTTCACAGGCAGTTCACAACCTGGCTGTTTGCTTCTTCAAGGTCAGCAGGAGAGGGTTTTTCCTGCTTTGAGTTTGTTCTTCCAGGGAAGACCTGGTCCTTCTTCTAAAGAGCTCACCTGATATCCTTGGTAGGACTACTCAAGATAGTCTTCTCTTTGATTAACTTGAAGTCCAGAGATTAGAGACTTAATTACCTCTACAAAATTCCATCTCCTTTACCACATTCTCTTACTGAGAAGCAAGCCATAGACTCATTTGAAAAGAGGAAATTACACATGAGTGTAGCTATCAGGGAATGGAAATCTTAGAATTCTGCCAATGGGTTCCAAAACAAGGTGTACATGTTCAATTTGTACATGACCCATCAGGTGGTTTGGACAAGTTTGGGAACCTGAATTTATGATTACTTTTTATTTCAATCATTTTTAATTTTAATTTCTGTGAGATTTATGATGAATTTGACTCACTGGAAAAAATTATATATATAAATAATAATAATCTGTAACTGTATGTTTTGAAAGGTGATTTTTATTTTCTGATGGAGAAAACAGTGAAAACTTTTAAAGGTTGCTGACTTAAATAGATGGCCTCACAAGCCCTCTGTGACCTTGTTTTTGAGCTTTGAAAACTGACAGTTCACACCAGGTATATCTATATTAAAGGCATCACAAGTCATTAGTTATTTCTTTTCTTGAATTTTATTATGCTTTGCAATTTTTTTGTTGCAAACGAGACATAATGTTTTGGGCAATAGGTCTTGAGGGTGAAGTTTTGTGTTAGTCTGGTGAGGAGCTGAGCTGTGTTGTGATGCAGCTGCAGGTGTTAGAGACTTCCAGTTCCTAAAGGAAGCCCTTGTTTTGTCACCTCTCTTGTCTTTGAGCTTCCCTAAGAACTCGTCATCTGATAGAATCTGATTCTTACAGCTCTTTCATCTGTCATTTGCTTTATGCAGGAGCCCTGTTGTTATGGGGGTGAGGTGTGGGAAGCAGAGTGCTATATTGGGTTGTCCAAAAAGTTCATTTAGGGCTTTTACCAAGATGTTGCAGAAAAACCCCAAAGAACTTTTTGGCCATCTCAGTACAGTCTTATAATTAAAGACTAATCTTGTAGACAGGCTGTCCCTTCAGGCTGTGACCTTATCTTCCTTCTCCCCACCCTTAGGTGATGCAGGAGGTCTAGAGGAGGCTGGAGGCAGAGAAATGACTTTCTCTAGGAGGGTCACGTCTTTTCTCTGGGAGAGCAGGTTTCTGTTATGGAGAAAGTTCTGAGCATATTTCACAATGTTTCCTCTTCACTCTGCCAGAGACTCAGGGGGAGTCCTTCTTGATTCTTCTCCCTGAGAATGAACCTGGTGTGTTTCCTAGAGATAAAGCCCTTGGAAACAAGGACCTTTCTAAGACTGTGGTCCCCAGAAATTTCTCACCGTTGAAATAGTCCACACTCGGACTCTAGTAATTCATCAGAACTACCATTGAAATGTTTCTACCAGTTTATAGTTCTATAAGCTTCGGTACCAGGTAAGGTGATGTTGTTTATGACTCTAGATTTGTATGTCTGTCCAGATTTTGAGAGTGGTAGTGAAGAACACAAGCTACTCCATTTTGTTAACAGAAAAACTCCATTTTGTAAGGTTCTGGGAAAAGAGCCTTTGGAAATCCCCTGCCCTCACCCCACCACCCACGAGCCAATCGGACCCCAGAACAGAATCTCCTGACTTAACGTTCAGGAACTTGTGGTCTACCTAGGTAATAGGGACCAATCAAAAACCAACACACAACCCTTCGAAAGAAAGTGACCAATCAGACGTCCCCTACCTAGAAATTCTTTTTTTTCATGAACACTCCTTATATAAGCAATGTAATCCAAAACCTGGGGCTCCTCCCTATAGCCGCTGCATCGGTAATGGCGGGAGCCCCAGCTTGAGCTTGGTAATAAAGACTCTCTTGCTTTTGCTTTGGATATCGGCTCCCTGGTGGTCACTGGGAGATTTCACAACTTGGGCACAACAGTAGTTTGCCCTGTGACCTGCATTCTCTGATGGGTCCAAGAAAAATCATGGATTTTTAGAGGGTTTAGCTTTTTCTTGCTGTAAGGATTAGAATGGTGGAGTGGAAACCACTCATTTTTTTTTTCTTCTCTATTTTTCTCACATAACATGGAAATAAATCTGGAGTTAAAGAAATCTAGGTTTGGCTTCCATGTCTACCCCTTATTTACTTTCAAGCCTGAAAAGTAATGTGACTCTTAGGATTGTGTGAGGTCCACATGCAGACATATAGGTAAGCATGAGGCCTAGGATCTGGTCCTAAATGTTCACTCAGTGACTGCTGCAGGGGGACTCAAGGCTCACCCACTCCAAATCTCCACCTCATACTTGAATTTCCTTGATATTATCCTAGTTAAAAGGCTGTGTGCATGCTAAGTCACTTCAGTTGCGTCTGACTCTGCGACCCTATAGACTGTAGCCCAGCAGACTCCTCTGTCCATGGGATTCTCCAGGCAAGAATACTGAAGTGGGTTGTCATTTCTTTCTCTGCTTGAAAAATCTTCAATGACATGGGAATTTCTAGCTTCCAGAGAACCTCTGGATAATACATGAGGACCAGTATGCATCAGAATCCAATGTAAGATCTGCAGATCATGTTCCCAGGGCTGAGGTGGGGCATGATAGGAAGTAAGATTCTTTTCACTAGGCAGGTTGAGGGGAGTTTATAAGGAATTTAAGCTGCATTTTGATGAAGAGATAATCTTCCAACCTTTGCTCGTGAGGCTGAACGACATTTGGGAGAAGGAAGAGAATGATAGAAAAGAACCTGGAAATGAAACTAGAGTGGAAGAGGAGGGAAAGTGGAAGTCGTTCAGTCGTGTCTGACTCTTTGCGATCCCATGGACTCATCCATGGAATTTTCCAGGCCAGAATACGGGAGTGGGTAGCCTTTCCCTTCTGCAGGGGATCTTCCCAATTTAGGGATTGAAACCAGGTCTCTTGCATTGCCAGCAGATTCTTTACGAGCTGAGCAACAAGGAGGGAGGAAGAGCCCTAACTGCTGAGAGAGGAATGACTACAGGATTATGTATGTTTTGCGTTCCCAATGAGAAGACCTAAGGAGAAGTTGCTTTGACATTCATTCCCATCAGTTAGTTTGAAATTAGAAATATTTACTCTTGGTCTGGTTTCAAAATATTTTGTGTTGCTGCCACACCCTGTGGCAGACACTCTTAGCTGATTATCTGTGACCTCATTTCTTGCTAACAAAAGTGTGGTTTTATATGGAACAGAAATTGCTCCCAGCTTTTCTAGACAATCATGATATAAGACTTTTAAGAGGATCATGATAAGACTATGCAGCTCACTCATTCGCTGGAGCCACCCTATTTCTTGCACTGCAGGTAAGATTGCACAACATGGCTTACATCTCGCCTTGAGTTCCTAAGGGACAGAAGATCTCCAGAAGGTCATTTCTCTGAATTTTTCTGAAGTTGTGTACTTAACACATTCTGCTGCCTTCCTGAAGGTGTTGCCTCTCTTTCCTTTGAAAAATAGCTGGAGAAATAAGCCTCTGTCCATGACTTTCAGAAATAAAACAAGAAGGAAAAACATCACAGAATTTATCTAAAGCATTGGAGTGTCTAGTTTTACTGGCAGATGGGGGAGCCTGAGGTGTTTACTTTGGCAACATGTATGACGTCGGATGAAGAGAAATACTGGGTTGGCCAAAAACTTTGTTCAGGTTTGTCTGTACCATCTCACGGAGAAATGCAAACAAAGTTTTCATCCAATTCAAAATTTGTTTGCGGATAAGTATCAGCTCATGAGGGAAGCCTGGCACTTTAAATGTCTTTTAGAAGCTGAGAACAATGGGATATATGAAAGGAAGAGTTAATCTTGAGGCTTTCTTAGGGGTGTAGATGAAAGAGTGCAGAATGTTATGGTTGGATTAATTTCCAAAATTCTGCTGTGAACAGTATGGGCTGCAGTTAATGGGGATTTTTCAGTCAACAGAGGAGCCCTAAGCTCCTCCTGTAAATGTTGGTGAAGGGAGAGGCAGGGTTGAGGACACGGGGTTTCCTTAAATTTGCAATTGGGAAAATCTTTAAACTTTTGTTATCACCCATCAAGTTGCTCTGTTCATTTTCATTTCTCTCTCCTCTTTTTTCCTTGTTAAGTTCTCCGCCCCCCCACACCCTTCCCTTCCTTCTCATTTTATTTGGAACTCCTCAGTTTTGGTGTCCTTTATTCCAAGGACTTAATACCTATATTGACATAGGTAAGGGGCTACCAGATTAAAGGAATTAAAAAAAAATTGTTTCTTTTGGTCATGACTTTATTGAGATATGATTCACATACCATGCAATATTTCTACTGAAAGTGCACAATTTGATGCTATTTTAGTATACTTAGTATATTCAGAGTTATGCAGCCCTCATCACTGTCTAATTTTAGAACACTTATAAAGTGTCACCTGTATTTCTGTTTTATTTTTGGAGTTGGGAAAAGGGATGCAGGATATTAGACACAGTTACATATGATGATAGTTATTGTGCTAGATTTGTTGTTGTCCCTAACACACTATTTCCTGTTAGCAAATTGGTCTTCGAGGAAGGAAGACGAGAAGGAAAGCAAAAAGAAAAGAATGTAAGGAAATCAATGACTCAATTTAGGTAGTATTTCTTACAGTGAAGGTTTATAATTTCTAAAAATCTCAGAAAACCTCTTGGCATGTTCTGAGGAAGGCAATGGTATGATTTGACCTTGGACAGATTACACAATATATTTTTGTTTGACAACTTAAATCAACATTACATAAATAGTCAATTTACATAAATCATGATATTCCTTTTCCACATCACTATCATAAAATACTGTAAAATGGTGACTGGTGCTCCTCTTTAGCTTCTTAAAGCAGATTTTCACAAGTGAAACGATTAGGTTAGTGACCTGTGCATGGTTTTGAGCCATTTGCGCCCTGCCATGCTCGAGTGCAGAGATTCCTGCTCAGATTGCATGGAGCAGATGTAAAAGATGAGGCTGCTTTTGACTTAATTTTGAGCAAATGTTGGGCTGTCATTGTGGCGCAGCTGGTAAAGAATCCACCTGCAATGCGGAGACCTGGGTTTCATCCCTGGGTTGGGGAAGGGAAAGGCTACCCACTCCAGTATTCTGGCCTGGAGAATTCCATGGACTGTATAGTCCGTGGGTTTGCAAACAGTTGGACATGACTGAGCGACTTTCACTTCACTGAGCAAATGTACAAGGAGGTTTAGCAAGCCATGAAAGGGAATAGGCTTTGAGAAAAGTGGAGGAGAAAAGAAAAATAGAACTCGTATCGAATGTCCTGAGGACAAGGGTTTCAGAGCCACTGACACATTCAAATCTTCACACTATATAAACCCTGAACCTCAGCAACAGTAGTGCAGAGAGCAACCCACCAGAGCCTCTGATCCTGCTTCATCTTACCTCCTCCCTTCTCTTAATGTAGTTATAGAAAGAACCAAACTTGGTAGCCAGATTCTGGCTGCATCACCGATAAGTTTTGCAATTCTCCCAAACTTATCTCTTTGAACTTGAGCTTTTAACTCAGCAGAAAATGAGAATAATGAGCTATCTAACAGCATTACTGTAAAGATTATAGATACTATACCTGAAGCATCCGTGTACCACATTCAGTAAACAATAGCCTTAGATCTTGTTTCAACGGCAAGCCAATATTTTATAACCAGTTTACTCATTAGTCAGAACTAGATGGTGTTCAGGCAAGTTAAATTGTGTCTCCTTGTGCAGCAAAAAGGGATGTGTGTGTGTGTATGTATGTGTGTGTGCTAAGAATTATGTCCATTAGGGACAAAACTGTTTGAAATTGAAAGCTACAGTTATTAAAAGAAATATAAAACTTGGCTTTCTGGACTGGTTCATTTGCCCAAGGGTCAGAATAAGATTTTTTTGTGTGTTTGGGGAGGAGGCAAAAAGATTGGGACCAAATATTAAAAAATGAGAGGAAAAAACCTTCTTGTTTAACTACCTAGTTAATGGCCAGTTTCCAGTTTAGTGAATTCCATCCTTTAAGTAAAGCACTCTAATTACTTCATGTTGAAAGTCATATTTTCTCACATGGTTTGAGGCTTTGAATGTGTTTATTTGTAATTTGTCACAAAGTTGTATTTTTCTAGTTATTCTATGCAGCTCGTTAGTGAGCACCTGCCTCTTATCTCTAGAGTTTGTGATTCTTTTGGGATAAAAGTCTACTTAATAAGAGATGTACCTAAAACAAAAACAGCAACAAACCCCTGATGCTATCTTGTTCAATAATGCAGGCTTCAGTGCACCTTCTGATGGTGACAAGACCATAGACCTTTGATGGTAACACCAGCATGCCTGTGTGCAATGAAAGGCTCTTGAAACCAAAGACCTGAGCCTGATGTGTTGCTTGGTCCCCATCCTGTAACTTCTCAGAGTGTAGTCGGGGCGGGTATCTGATCATTAACAGAAATAACAAGAATGGGGAAACCCAAGCCAGGTGGAATATGTAGAGCCTCTGCAAGTGTGTGTGTGTGTGTCTGTGATCTTGCACCTGCTAGGTAAGCAACCATCGTCCCCTGCCAGGTGGAACCTCCTGTTAACAGACTTCTTTAGCCACAGGGAAGTGCCAGGGTCTCCCTTGCATTTTTTTCTGGTTTTGTCTCTCCATTCTTAAACACCTGAAATATTAGGGTATTTTTGGCCTGTGAGACACCTGCTACAATTGCATAAATGAGTAGTTATGGGGTATTTAATGGAAGGTGGGGGATGAAGTGAGTGTACTTCATTCGGGAGCACAGAACTCAATGTTATTTGTGGTTTTCTTTTGTTTAAGCAAGGCCTGAGGAGAAAAGACACAGACCAGCAGACTTACCCAGACCACTCAGAAATTCCAAATAGAAAGATAAAACCGATTACTTACCAAGTCTTAAAAATATTTATTCACTTTTCAATCGCTTCCCCAACTTTCTGTATCAGGACTCACCATTCTGTAACTCAGGCCCAATCATGTTTAAGTTGAAATGAATCTCTTGAAAAGGGGGAGGAAGAGGAGTGGGGAGAGAAGCAGAAGGAGTAGAATTCAGTTTCTTATTAGAAGACCCTAATGATTGTTGCTAGTTGTCATGGTAACTTTCCTCCCCACGGTCAGTTAGCCAGCGTCACTCCAAACTTTATTCCGACAAACACAGGTCTCCATCAGTCAAGCACACTGATGCTTTTTTTCTTTTTTTTTTTGGTATAAACGGCTGGCCAATTGTTTCCATCATCCAGAGGCTTCCTCTATTTAAATATTCTCCTCTGAATTTGATCATGATATGAACTGTGGCAACCACATCTGGAATTATGTTCCTATTTTTGGAGTGATATGAAACTATCAAAACACTAGGAATCACTAGAAATAAAGGATCAATTTAGAGCCAACTCTTAACTCCATATCAAGATGAAGTCTGATTAAGCAGTTGACTAGTAAGTTGCAGAGAACACAGAAAAGCAGGATATTTTCTCTGTTCCCAGCTCTGCTCCTGGTTACGTGTTATCTAACTTGGCTTTTCTGGGACTCAGTTTGCTAATCAGTAGAATGGGAAGACTGGACTAGTTGGGTTCAAGGGCTTTTGGGTGGGAGGAGGATGACAAGAAGGTGCGGGTACAGGCTCTCTAAGGCAGCTGAGGAAAAAAGCGTGGGAAAGCAGAACTTTGAACATCACATTAGGAGAACACAAGCCAGTGGGTGTAGGTTTTAAGTTGTTGCACAATTATGGTACCCATGGTATTATGAACAGATTGTGGATTTCAACATTTCATGTTTTAGGGAGTTTATCTCCTACTACACTGAAGAGTGAGAGAGTAGTGTGGATTATAGTGAGTCTCCTACATATGAAGCTTCAAGCTCAAACTTTCAAAGATGTGAAACTGTACAATTTCATGTCCAATCATGTAAGTTAGTTCACATGTCTGGCCTACATTGTTATGGGTGTTCATCCTCTATGAGTGTTTATGCTTTTGTGTACTTAGCAGTACAGTGCTGTATAGAGTATGGTAGGACAGTGTCTTTAATTCAAACCTAGGATGTTTGGAAGCAAGCATAAAAGTGGCAATTGATGGTTGATTGTGTTAATTGGGTACCTAGGCTAACTTTTTTGGACTTACATGTGAATTGGACTTATGAGTGCTCAGAAGGGAACTCATTCTTTTGTAGCAGACTTACTGTATCAAAATATTTAGGAAACATAGCAATGCTCCCTCCATGCTATCTTTCCCCTTTCTTTTTTGTTAAAATCCCCTCTTCTCAGTAATATGGGAGCATAGAGGACCCATAAATAACACCCTTGGCCTCCCTGGAGGAAGCTGCTATGCAGAAGGCTACAGACTGCTCTGGGAGAATTTGAATTGGGCCATCTTGTAGGGGTTTAATTAGAATCAAGTCCTATTCATTTAAACAGCATTTTATTTCATCCTTGTTTCAGCCTCCTTTTGTTCCTATTCTGTTCTTGCTTGGGGGCTTCTTTCAAAATGGGCTAAAGATGTACAAATTCTTTCAGAACACTTTTTTTTTTTGGTAGGTAATACACTTAGGGCATTTTACTATCTCCAGTCTTCATGTCTTCAGGAAGTTTTTGAATGATGTAACTTGCTGGACTAAAGGTTCACATCTTATTCTTATTTTACCCAGCCACCTACCCTGTTTCTCTGAGGCATGAGCTGGATTTTGCAAGAAGTTAATTGTATTCAAACTAGTCTACAGCAAAGCCAAATAAACCATAGTGACGAAAGTAAAGAGACCGAAGAACTGAAATTTTAAAGCCTGGTGACACTTTTCTAGTAGTATCCCACTTACAACTTCAGTTTCTGTGTCTGTAACATAAGCAGATTGTATTATATGCTCTGTCTGTTCCCAGCTGGTTGTAACCTGTGGACATATATTTTTTCAGAAAGATATATTAAAGAAAAGCAACGTAATTTAAGATAGATTAAGAAAAGCAATGTGATTATATGTAGTTCTGTTCTCTTTTAAATGATCAAATTATCTCTAGAATGTTTTGAATCTCCAAAGACATTGGCTCGAAGCTAGTTCACTATGACTGGGGCATGTGCTGGGAGTGTTCTGAACACTTACAGGTTATAAAATCTCAGGATGATCATCGAAGGTGTTTGTTGGATATTTAGGGCATCCTTACTGCTATATTCCTGGCTTCTGACTGGTAGAGAGTACATAGTTCCACAGAGGTAAAAGGGAATGTAACAGTCTGCTTAATGAAAGCAGTTTCATCACTCTGCAGAGTCAAGGCTTTCCAGTACAGTTTGTGACTGACAAACCCAAAACTGGGCTTCCTATTTTATTGTTTAAAATTAACTTTAGAATCCGCTTTGAGAACACTTAGATCTGAAAAATAGGGTCTGTGTGTTGTTAGTTAGCCCTCATGGAGAAACTATGGCATGGCTTATACTCATATTATTATTATTATTTTTTTAACAGCTATAGCCTTTTTAGGGGCTTCCTTGATAGCTCAATTGGTAAAGAATCCGCCTACAGTGCAGGAGACCCCAGTTTGATTCCCAGGTCAGAAAGAGCTCCTGGAGAAGGGATAGGCTATCCACTCCAGTGTTCTTGGGCTTCCTTTGTGGCTCAGCTGGTAAAGAATCCACCTGCAATGCGGGAGACCTGGGTCTGGTCCCTCAATTGGGAAGATCCCTTGCAGAAGGGAAAAGCTACCCACTGCAGTACTCTGGCCTGGAGAATTCCATGGACTGTAGAGACCACGGGGTTGCAAAGAGTCGGACTTGACGGAGCAGCTTTCCCTTTCACTGTGGCCTTCTTAGTTTTATGTGTCTGTTTTGCTTTTGGCTGGCTGGGTCTTCATTGCTGTGCGTGGGCCCTCTCGAGCTGCAGCGCGCAGGGGCTGCTCTCTAGCCGTGGTGTGTGGGCTTCTCCCCGCGGTGGCTTCTCTTGTGAGGCACAGGCCCTCGCACCCAGACTTCAGCAGTTGTGGCCCATGGGCTTAGTTGCTCCACGGCATGTGGAGTCTTCCTGGGCCAGGGATTAACTCCACGTCTCCTGCACTGGCGGGGGCATTCTTGACTACTGGACCACCATGAAGTCCACTCACAGCCTTTAATAAAATGAAGTATACGAGAGTAAGGGCTACACGACCTTGTTGATAACATGACCCTGCTTTTGGTTAAAAAAAAACAGTGGTTTGGTGTATTTTAGACTTTCCTCATGTAAATTTCCTTTTCCTGTAATGGGGCAAAGCGAAAGACCAGGGTGAAGCAGGAAAGATGTGTGCTTCTCTCTGGCAATGGGCCGAAGAGGAGTGGGACACCCACCCCGCCCCAAATCATAGGCTTGGCATTTCACAAATATGGGTTGGGGGTCCACCATTTATTAATTGTGCACATGGAAAAATGTCCTCTTTTTTTGTTATTTTAATAATTTTATCTCCCAAACTCTAATCTTCTCCCATCTGTAATTTGAAGAAAATATTATCTATCTTGTGAAGTTCCTGTGAAAATTAAATAAGATCATGTCAGTCAAGTAACAGGCATATGATATTTTCTCAACACCCAATAACTGTTTTGTTATTATTTAGCAAGGCATGACACTACCCAAGGTCTAAATCTTACCTAAAAATGAGATGGTTCAGTATTCACTTGGGTCCTTCTTAAATATAAAATAACTATGGCAGAATTTCCCATACTTGTTTGGCCTCAGAAACTTTAAAAAATGCTAAGGTACTAATAGAAGTGATAGTCATTCTTGAGAACATAAATGTTTGATCAATAATAAATACCAAATCATGTTCAAGCATGTTCAAACCTGTGATCATCATACATATGGATCCTGTTCATACACTCGCCATTGCCTCCTGTGGCTTCCTATGTCACACAGCCAAGGATCTTAGGCAATTTCTGTTTATTCCCTGAGAAGGCACCTCATTTCTTATGGTATAATATCAATTTTAATTATATACATGCGTTTAGGTGTTTGCCTTCTTAAAAAACACAGTTTAGTTGGTTTTTAGAAGAAAAGCTTGTTAACTTCACTTTTAAAAAAAAGTTTTATATAAAGCATCTATTACCAGTGTTAGTCAGTAACTGGGCATGCTTCACATTCTCTCTCAGCTAAAGCAGTGTTTCCTAAATTTTTGTGACAGAGACTCACAGCAAGAAATACATTGTGCCTTACAAGTGCACACATGCATGCAAATGGGTATAATTGGAATCAAGTATTTCATGATATAATGCCCTCTTCTAAAACTAAACGCTCCATTTTTCCATTCTCTTCTATTCTATTTCATCCTATTCTATCCTAGTCTGTTCTATATCGTATTTAAAGTGCTGCTGATCAAAGCCCTCTGCTTTGATTTCCAGACCCACTAATGGGCAGTGCTCTCAGTTTGAAAAAGACCTAGGGATTAATCTAGGAAATGCATGGTGTTTGTGGCTCTCCTTTACCCAGGTGGCGGTACTTCTTATGTTACACTTCAAGTGTGTTTGAAATGGAACCTTCTCTAACCTCTGAAAAGCCTGTGGAGGGGGCATTACCCAGGAAGGGTCATGTTGCCCAGCTGATGAGAGGCAGCTGCAAACCCCCAGGCTTTGAGAAGGGAGCCTGCAATTGTCCTGGAGAGAGGTTCTCAAGGGTGGTAAGGGAAAGAGGGTTCGGAGGCTATGCCCACCCTCTTGGGACCCAGGAGTACTGCTGGGGGATGTCCCCGTGTTCACGTCTCCCACGATTTCCATGGTCTGCTCATCATATCTGCTCCTGGCAACCAGCCCGCAGCTTTCCTTTGCCCAAACCTTCCACATGCTCACGTCTCACCTATCATCCTCCTCTGTCCATTCCTTTCCCTTCTAACATCAAAACCTGCTGCCTATTGATCTGTCATATCTTCCTCGAAGCTTTCCTTACCAATCCTCAATACCAGCCTCACTCCCATCCCCAGGACTGAAATAGATTACTTCATTTCTACCCAAGACTGCCTTTAAAAAAAAATCACAAAGTTCCCCAATTATAACACTTGTTGTTGCTATCATTTAGTCACTAAATCACGTCCAACTCCTTGTGACCCCAGGCTCCTCTATCAGTGGGATTCTCCAGGCAAGAATACTGGAGTGGGTTGCCATTTCCTACCCCAGGGGATCTTCCTGACCCAGAGATCAAACCCTCAACTCTTGCTTGGCAGGCGGGTTCTTTACCACTGAGCCAGCAGGGAAGCCCATAAGACATGTTACATTGTGCTCAATTATTTTTCTTTTCCACTAAAATGTGCACTTCTCCTGGAGGGTAGAGACTTACCTCTTGCTATTGTTTTATCCCCACATCCTAGTACACACCTTCCCCTGTGGGGCTGCTAGTGGTTGTTCAGTCACTCTGGCACATCTGGCTCTTTGAGACCCCCATGGACTACAGGCTTCCCTCTCCTCCACCAACTACTGGAGTTTGCTCAAACTCATGTCCATTAAATCTTCACCTATTATCGTGTCCAAAAAATTTGTCGAATAAGTAAGGTTATGAATAAAACACTCTTATTTCATAAGCTGCTTACCATGGGCTGATGTTGCTCATTAGGGGTCATCTACGTTCAAGTATATCACCTCATTTGATCATTGTAATAAAACTGTGAGGTGGAGAGGGAAGATGGAGTTATATTCTGTTTGTAGATTAAGAAGCTGAGGTTCAGAGAGGTGAGGGGGCTTCTCTGAGGTTGCACAGCTGGTATAGAAGGGTTAGTATCAGAGCTTTGGATTCTGTGCTGAGCACAGTTCACACGCAGAGCCCCATTCTCACACATGACCTTCAGAGTCACAAACGATAAAGTCTCACTGATTTGTCCTCATTGTAGGTTTCTGTGAGACATGAGCAAAAGGGCACACACAGACACACAAGCTTGGGTTCAAGACTGAGCCTGTTTTATTGACAATGAAAGCTACATCCCCTGAGAATTCTAGAAGACATTGACTGTAGCAGAAGGACTTCAGAAAATAGAATTTCTCCTTCCAATCTGGTTAACCCTGACCTCTGATTGCATAGAATTTGGAGCCAGAGTTACCTTCAAACATTAAGGAGCTGAAGTGTGTCTGTGCTGACACGCATCCTGCATCCGAAAAGTTCAGATACATAAAGAGATGCTTTTGTATTATTCATGTTATTTACTAGAACGATTTTACTGGCCCTCTGAATATCATTGTGTTCTCTACTATAAATATGCATTCAGACCCTTTCCAAACCACTAGTCATTTGCCCAGCGGGCCATAAAAGCAATGTATCATGTAACCATGTATTGGGATGAAATTTCCAAAGCTCTCCATTTAGGCAGCAGGCCTTAGTGGGTTTGGGGAGCTGTAACATTATCCATTTAATTATACATTTGGACACACTGAAAAAAAAAANGCCCAGCCTCAGAAGTTTCCAGATGGGGTATTTTTGCCCCAGCGTGTTTTCAGGGCCTCCCTGGTAAACTTCCTGTCTCTTTCTCCTACATTCTGCCCACCCCAGCCAGTCTTTATCTTGCATTTCTGCCTCAGACTTTGGTCATTGCCCCTCCTTTGCTCAGACATGTACTGTTACGTGGCTCTCCAGGTGGCTTGAATTTCCTTGACTCTTGCTACCCTCCGTAAAGGATGCTTAAGTTAAGCTTGTCGGGGTTTGACGCTGCCAGAAACATATATAGGGCTTAATATCATATGAGACCAGAGAGTTCAGAAATCTCCGCTTTTAGTATCTGATTTATCTCCAATAATCAATAATAACTTTGAATGACTGTGCATTTGCATAATGGATAGACTCTCCATTTGTTTTTTATTTTGTTGTCCCTGCTTACTACTTTGTATTGTTATATTACAATATGGAGGATATTTTCCTTAATGTCTTGTTACAAAACAGTTGCTCTGCTTTGTAACATTTAGGTAGCTGGCTTCATCAAAGCACAGAGTGTGTGGAAATCCTTGGAGTACAAAAGGAGACCTGGGCCACTGCCGTGATAATATCAGAAACCCTTCTTCCCATCTCTACTGCTACTTGAATTGTCCTGGAGCCAAGAGACACAACAATAACACTGTCAGCAAAATGCACTGAACTTGGAATGGCAAATGTTGACTCATGATGGGTTAGAAAGAGGGTATAGGATTTGTGGGAAAATATAACCCCAGTGGTATAGTGGTAAAATATAACCCCGGTGGTATAGTGTCTTCTGCCAGTGCAGAAGACACAGGTTCGATCCCTGGGTTGAAAAGATCCCCTGGATAAGGAAATGGCAACCCACTCCAGTATTCTTGCCTGGAAAATTCCATGGACAGAGGAGCCTGGGGGGCTACAGTCCACAGGGTCACAAAGAGTTGGACACAACTGAGCACACGCACACACATTCGGTTTAACATGAATGAGGAGAGATTTGCTGTTTTATAATAAACGTAGGAAAGATCTGTATAGATCATGGATCTATCCTTCCTGGAATCTTTGAACTTAAGGAGATTTTGCCAACACTGAAATTTGCATTTGTGGATCATTTAGGGGTTTGAAAAATCAATCCATGGATCATTAAATGGATCCTTCATTTCTGCTGCAAAATAGATCCTACCATTCCATAACCATATGATAGATGGAAATAATTTAAGAATTTTTCTAAGATGCAGTGTCCTCCTCTGTATCATAGGAAGAGTCATGACCACCTTGTAAGGTAGAATTAAGGAAGATGACTTCAGTGAAGTGCCAGATCCAGTTCTTATATATAGTAGGCATTATATATATGGCATTGTTTTAATATGCTTTATTTATCAAGTGGCATCCTAGGTTCACAAAATTCCACCGTCAACTATAAGTGATGGTTTTTCAGTTCACTTCAGTTCAGTCACTCAGTCGTTTCCGTTTGCAACCCCATGAACCACAGCACGCCAGGCCCCCTGTGCATCACCAACTCCCAGAGTCCACCCAAACCCATGTCCATTGAGTTGGTGATGCCATCCAACTGTGTCATCCCTTGTTGTCCCCTTCTCCTCCTGTCCTCAATCTTTCCCAGTATCAGGAATCAAGTCAACGGTTTTTACAATCAAGTATTTTTCTTTTAACTCTGCTCCAAAGAAAGGAAAGAGGGAAGGAAGGGAGGAAGAAAGGGAAAGAAAGATGTCAGACAATAATAAGAACAGAGAGAGTATTTCAAAGTGTATGAAAGGTCACATTTCTTTGCACAGGAATCTATTCCTCCTATCTCTCAGGCTGGCGGGCTGGCCTGGCTATGCTGTAAGGATCAGAACTCCAGTGTTTATCTGTGCGGTCCTCACTTTAGCTGGCAGCTGCCCTGGTCCAGGAATTTTATGGCAGGAAATATAAAGTGCTGTTGGATCCAGATGCTTTAGAGTCCTGGGAAGCATTGTTCTTTCTTAAGAAAAAAAAAAAAAAGAAAAAAATATGAGGGTGACAATCAGCTAAGGACGATTAAGCTTCATGGCCTTGATCTTATCATATTGCATCTACTCTTACCAGTTCTTAATGACTACAATGTAATAACATCTTTAAAATTTATTGAGACAATTAGAATCAAACAGCTCTTTTGACCCCTAGCTCCTTCAAAGTCACATGATGCCCTGAGAGAAAGTGAAGCCAGGAGACAGAAGTCCTTTTTGAGGTTCTTGTACTTTAATGGGTATTTTATTTTTTAACTTTTAAAATATTAAAAAAAGTCAACCATTTTAAAATAATGAATTTGTTACAATATTGCTTCTGTTTTATTTTTATTTTTTTTGACTGAGAGGATCTTAGCTCCGTGGCCAGGGATTGAACCCATGCCCCCTGCATTGGAAGGCAAAGTCTTAATCACAGGGCCACCAGGGAAGTCTGTAATGTGTACTTTAGATTCCCAAGTGCCATGAGGAAAAGGGAGCCAGACTGTAGGTCAAAGATACTAGACTTCTGCTCTCAGCTTTTCCTTTANCGCCCCCTGCATTGGAAGGCAAAGTCTTAATCACAGGGCCACCAGGGAAGTCTGTAATGTGTACTTTAGATTCCCAAGTGCCATGAGGAAAAGGGAGCCAGATTGTAGGTCAAAGATACTAGACTTCTGCTCTCAGCTTTTCCTTTAATCTATGAGCTGATCTGGGGTTGGGGCCGCAGGCTGTCTTCCTTGACCTTAATATGCTCATATGTAAAATGGGAATGGATCCAAGATGTTTCCATCTCTAAAATCCTGCTTTGGAAAAAAAGAGAACTCTAGTGAGTGAAAACAAATACTTTACTGAAGGTGGCCACCTACCCTGTTGACCTCATCCCTTAACAGGATGCTGCTGTGTCCCAAGCGCTGGTTAGATTGGCAGTGGAACATGTGACTGCTACATCCAAGCTGCAACCTACTGACAACAAGGCTGAGCATCCCACTGAAAAGCAGATCAGGAGGCCAGTGACCTTGAGCCTGCATGAGGGAACTGATGAATATGAAAATGATAGACAGAACTGACTCACTTGGAAGCTGAACCCAAAAACCCGGAGGTCAGTTCAGGATTGAGGCAGAGGGTGTGGTTCCCAAATACACTGACATTATGGCAGAGCTGGCAGTAGTTGGGTCCAACAGAAGAGACTGGAAAAAGTGTTATGACTGACACTTTGTGAGAATCTTAAGACACATGCGTGAGTGAGTATATGTGTGCGCACAAATGCACACAGAATTACTTTAGGGACCAATTCCAGATCACTTAGTGCACAGATTTAGATGTGAAGACTCTGAAGTTGCACTTGTTCAGTTGTGTTTGAGTCGTGTTTGACTTTGTAACCCCATGGGCTGCAGCACGCCAGGCTTCCCTGTCCCTCGCCATCTCCTGGAGTTTGCTCAAACTCATGTCCATTGATTCGGTGATGCCATCTAACCGTCTCATTTATCCTCTGTCTTCCCCTTCTCCTCCTGCCTTCAATCTTTCCCAGCATCAGGGTCTTTTCCAATGAGTCAGCTCAAATTTAAATTGCTGTGGGACCTTGGGTAACTCATTTAAAATTTCTGGGCCTCAGTTTTTCCCACAAGTGAAATGTAGTGGAAACTAATAGTACCACTGATCCTGTGGGTTTGCAGATACAGTTTGTTGAATAATTCCTGAAACATAGCTTGATAATTTTGTGCCTTTTTACTATTATTATTTTATTCAATATATGTATATGTACCCCCTAGAATAAGCCCACTTTCCTTGAGGTAACACAAATAGTTCTTCCCTTCCTTGCAACTAGGAAGTCCTAACTAAGGTAAACTCTCATTCTTTCAATGCAAAGAATTTTACAGCAGGAAATACCACCTCTCTCTCTTTCTTTCTAACTTTGAAAACTGTTTCCTTTCCAGCCAAAAAAAAATGNCTTCCTTGCAACTAGGAAGTCCTAACTAAGGTAAACTCTCATTCTTTCAATGCAAAGAATTTTACAGCAGGAAATACCACTTCTCTCTCTTTCTTTCTAACTTTGAAAACTGTTTCCTTTCCAGCCAAAAAAAATGATCTTTATACATCAATGCTGATCTCTATCTCTTCTTTTTAATGAAAATTACATTGATTACCATATTCTGATTTTTGTCTCTGCTGGATTTTGTCTGCATCCAAACAAGACTTTGTGGAATTGTATCTGAGAGCTATTTCAACCACCATAATTGTATGCTGTTTTAATAGTGGTGTTTGTGATTATTTCGTGCTTAAATTTTCCCTCTCCCAACAAAGTATAAACTTTTTGAGGGTAAGGGCTATGCTTTGCATTTATTTCCTAAAGTGCTTAATACAATGCGAGAATTACCAAGGGAATTTCAGAAATTTATATTATTAGATAAACGTGGGTAAACCATGAAGACTTCCTCCATTAAGTGCTTCTTCCATTTCTGATTTCACCTTTGGCTAGCCCATTGGGCAATTTCACAATATTAATTTAATAATGGAAGACTTGAAGGTAAATACATTAAAGTCCAGGACATCTGGTTCTCCTGTTATATATGCAACTAAAAAACTGCTTGAGTTTGGGAAAATCATGTCTACTTTCTGAACCTCAGTTTCAACATGGGGCTAATTGAAGCTGATAGATGTTTTGATCTCGAATTTTTCTGCCATATAGATCTAGTATCCATGAACAATTATGACCGATTTCCTTATTTTCATTCTTTTCTAAAACTCCTTGTGTGTATGTTAGTCGCTCAGTTGTGTCTGACTCTTTGAACCTCATGAACTGTAGCTCACCAGGCTCCCCTGTCCATGAAATTCCTTAGGGGGACTTTCCAAGCCAGGGATCGAACCCAGGTCTCCTGCATTGCTCTTTAACAGGATTTATTTGTGTTTGGATCTTTATAGTAGTTCAAGAGGTATGTAGTATGGTGGTTAAGATGAGGGCTTTAGAATCTCAGACCTGGGTTTGCATTCCAGCTCTGCTTACCTACTAGCTGATTTTTAGCAGGTCACTGAATCACTTTGATCCTCAGGAATAAAACCTATCTCTGCTCTTTGGCATGAGGACCTGAAGTAATGATGTATATGAAGCATAAGTGTTTAAAAGATTGTGGTAAAGGACAGAGCTTGGATTATAATTCAGATTTGTGTCTCAACCCACAGGGCTGAGCATCAGCCATCTCTCACTGGGCACTGTGTATTAGGGAAGTTTTTCTTTTTACTTGGTTGCACTGGTGAAGGGTAAGACACAGCTGATCCTTAGAAAGGCTTTGCTTATTGAATGTGGTGAATAGGAGATGCTGGAGATACAGTTAGTGTGGGGAGAAGGAAGGTCTAGCTGATAAACAGCAAAACATGAGCAACAGCCTTGGTCTTTGCATTCAGCCTTTATTGAATGTAACACCTCCATGGTACTCAGCATCTAAGGCCTTGAAAATGACTCTCACAGGGTCTTCCCTCTTTTGAAAGTCAGTTTATGCAAATGAATGGTCTGTGGACCATCTATGACTTTAGTAGATTTCTCCCACATCTGCAGTCCTGTTTGCTTGCATATCGAAGAAGGATGCTAATAATTACCTGCCTCTTAGGAACTTAAGAATTATAATTCATATGATTCCAAGTTGGTGATGGACAGGGAGGCCTGGCATGCTGCAGTCTGTGGGTTCTTAAAGAATCAGGCACAACTGAGCGACTGAAATGAAAGAGGTCAGAAAATATTTTCCTTAATTCTTATCATTATCCATGTAATATGATAACTATGAATGAAGTGGACTGACTGACCACTCATAGAATCATAGGGAGGAGCTGGCTAGATAGGCTACAGCCCAGATGCCTGTGAAAAACCTTCCTGCACTGGGGTAACAGCCTGGGAAGAGTTTGGAGGGATAGAAGAGCAGTGTGTTGTGGGATCTCCAAGTATTCCAAACACTGAGGCTTAGGCTGGACACAGCTGAGAACATGGGGGGGAAAAGAGACAGACAAAGTAGGGCAACATCATATCAGGCTTTGGTTGACAAATTTTTGTCACGTCTGTTCCTTCTGCTTATTGGCTAAATCAGGAGGCATTTCCAGCCTTCAGGTTCTTAAGCTGCCCCTGGCCTGTGGTCCAAGATTCCATGAGTCACGTAATCTCTCTGAGGCTCAGTCCACCTGATGGTAACATGTTTTGCTTCTTTTTTTTTCCTGTTTCTCTTAAAAAAATTAATGTTACTATCACAAATTTAACTTTATAGAAAAACTATCACAAATGAAATCAACCCTGAATATTCATTGCAAAGACTGATGCTGAAGCTGAAGCTCCAATATTTTGGCCACCTATTAAGAAGAGCAGACTCACTGGGAAAGACCCTGATCCTGGGAAAGACTGAGGCTAGGAGGAGAAGTGGGTGGCAGGGGATGAGATGGTTAGATGGTATCACTGACTCAATGGTCATGAATCTGAGCAAACTCCAGGAGATAGTGAAGGGCAGGGAAGCCTGGTGTGCTGCAGGCCAGAGGGTTGCTAAGAGTCAGACACAACTCAGCAATTGAACAATAAGAGTGGCATAGAGGAAAAAGCCTTAGAACTTTAATCATGGCTCTTCCACTGTTTCAGATCTATCGCTGTTAACCCAATCTGCTTTCCCTCAATGTGGAGGTTTATAAATCTCCTTGCTACTGCGTCTAGGCTTATGTTCTGCTTCTTTATGTGGTTGTCGCCCCCAGACTGCATGGTAGAAGTACATTTGGATTGTAGGTGCTGCTGCTAAGTCGCTTCAGTCGTGTCTGACTCTGTGCGACTCCACAGACGGCAGCCCACCAGGCTCCCCTGTCCCTGGGATTCTCCAGGCAAGAACACTGGAGTGGGCTGCCATTTCCTTTTCCAATGCATGAAAATGAAAAGTGAAAGTGAAGTCGTTCAGTTGTGTCTGACCCTCAGCAACCCATGAACTGCAGCCTTCCAGGCTCCTCTGTCCATGGGATTTTCCAGGCAAGAGTACTGGAGTGGGGTGCCTTTGCCTTCTCCATGGTAGGTGCTATGCAAGTACAATTCTTTTTTTTGGCCACACCACACAGCACGTGGGATCTTAATTCCCCAACCAGGGATCGAACCTGAGCCCCTTGCAGTAGAACCATGGAGTCTTAGCCACTGGTCCACCAGGGAAGTCCTTGAATATTTTAAATTAAATATTGGTTCATGACACCATATAATATATTAAAAACAAAATGCATCATATATATTTTTTAAAGATTTTGTTCTTTTTTTTTAATATGGATTTTTTTTTTGAGTCTTTTTGAATTTGTTGCAATATTGCTTCTGTTTTCTGTTTTGGTGTTTTGGCCTTGAGGTTTGAAGGCTCTTAGTTCCCAGATTAGGGGTTGAACCATCACCCCCTGCTTTGGCAGTGAAGTCGTAACCACTGGTTTCCAGTGAAGTCCCAGCATCATATAATCTAGATCAGGATAATACATACAGATATTTGAAATGTAGCAGTCATAATAATGCAACTCTAATAGCAATCATCTTTTGAGTGTTTACCAGTGCCGCTGAAATGAGTCCTTTATAAATATGGCCCCATTTAATCTTCACAACACCCCTGTTAGATAAATACCACTGTCCCCCTTTACAGATGAAATAACTGAGCCTCAGAATGGTTAAGAAAATTGCCTGCAGCTGCACAGTTCACAAAAATAATACAGTTGGTATTTGAATCTGGATCAACTCAACTTTTTTGTTGAGTTGTGCAAAGGAAGCAACCAGATTGGGAACCTGGATATTCTGGGGGAAAAAAAAAAGATGTGGAACACATTTCTGTAAATATAGGGGGAGGCATCATGCCCAAGGGGCAAATTGTATCCAACAGCCAGATATTTGTAAAATAAGTGATTAATAACTGCTGAGTAGATTAAATTCCACCTTATTTATTTTTTTCTTATCCTTCCCCTTTTTGTGTTGACTTTAGAATATAACCATAGAAATAAGAAAGAGAAACTTTTATATTCACAAATGTTTAAGATAAATGTCTAATTCCTATGTTACCAAGGGAAAAAGGGAGTTTAGAATAGGAACTTCTCAAGGTCACATGGCTGGCCAGTGACCAAAGTAGGGTTCTGAACCCTCATTCCCAGCCTCTCTCCACTACAACATGCTATTTCCTCAAGTCATTATCACAAACAGTTCCATTCTCTAAGCTAAGCACCTCTGTTTCTCCAATTCTCCACTTTTCATTTGAAAGTAATACTGTCTCCACTAAACTGAAAGCTGAAACTGCCATCTCCTAAATGGGAGTGTTAAATTCATTACTAAAACTTAAAACTCAATTCAGGTATGCTCAGCTACCAACCCAGGCGCTGAAGTGAGACACCTACAACCATCTTGGTGCTGTTTGCTCATTTTATGGGCCCCTCCCCTCTCGCTCCCCCTCCCCTGCCGACCATCAGGAATTCACATTCTGGAGGCTCCTTTGTGGCAGCATGGGCTCACATCTCAATTTCCAAACATCTGGCTGATTTCAGTCAATGAGGCTCTAAACACACCACTCCTGGGGCTGCAGAGCTAGTGGTGGGGATAACTGGATTCAGGATGCACAGCCAGCAATAAACAACCAGAGGGCCTCTGCATTCTTTTATTCATGAGAATCTTGGTTTACACTCTCAAGGCTGGGCTGGGCAGAGGGAAGCTTGAACACAAGGCCTTACACAGCTAACAGGCCTGACAAGCCAGCTTAGTATAGGGCAAGTAAGTCTGCTCCTTTCTTGAGAACCAAAATTCTGCTTCGTGACTACAGGATAACAGAATACAAACAAACCTGCAGAGCAATCAGGACAAGAATTGGATGTACAAAGTAGGGGAGGAAATGTCTTTTCTAAAAGAGAAGATAACAGATAGAAGTTCTCGTCTTTGCATAGTGCTTTGTAATCAACAAAGGGCTTCCCAGGTGGCTCAGTGGTAAGGAATATGCCTGCAATGCAGGAGATGGGGGTTTGATCCCTGGGTCGGGAAGATCCCCTGGAGAAAGGAAAGGCAACCCACTCCAGTATTCTTGCCTGGAGAATCCCATAGACAGAGGAGCCTGGTGGACTACAGTCCATGGGGCTGCAAAAGAGTTGGACACGACTTAGCAACTAAACAACAAATCAACAAAATGTAATTGCACAGTGGAGAGAGAGGGTAACAGCCAGAAACCCTATGGTTAGATTGCTGTGTTCCCATTCAGCTCTTCCCAATTATAAGCTGAATGAACCTGGGCAAGATTTTCGAACTTCTGTTGTCTTACTTTTCTAGGGATGAGAAACCCTCCCATTATGTTCCATTAGAACTTTTGTAAGGACTAAATAGGGGTTCCCAGGTAGCACTAATGGTAAAGAATACGCCTGCCAATGTAGGAGACGCAAGAGACTTGAGTTTGATCCCTGACTTGGGAGGATTTCCCTGGGGTAGGAAAGGGCAACCCGCTGTAGTATTCATATCTGTGAAATTCCATGGACAGAGGAGGCTGGTGAGTTACAGTCCATGGGATCTCAGAGAGTTGGACACGATTGAGCAAGGATTAAAAAAGATTCCGCACAAGAAGTGTTGAGAGACTGTCTGCTACCGGGAAATGCCATATAAATGTGGGCTTGCTATTATTATTTCAATTGTTCTTTACAAATGGCCAGCAGAGTAGAGTAGATATTACTGAAACTGGGTAATTATTGCTGCTACTGCTAAGTTGCTTCAGTCATGTCCGACTCTGTGCGACCCCATAGACGGCAGCCCATTAGGCTCCTCTGTCCCTGGGATTCTCCAGGCAAGAATACTGGAATGGGTTGCCATTTCCTTCTCCAATGCATGAAAATGAAAAGTGAAAGTGAAGTCGCTCAGTCGTGCCCGACTCTTCGCGACCCTATGGGACTGAAGCTTACCGGGCTCCTCCCTCCATGGGATTTTCCGGGCAAGAGGACTGGAGTGGGTTGTCATGGTAATCATTAGCCAAATCCATTTCACCTGCCTTCCCTCATCAAGGTTGAGTGAAAACTACCAAACTTTGCATGCCTTTCAAGCAGCATGGTAGCCTAAACAATAAGATGTTTGCCTGAGTTTTCCAGGAACTTGGAGTCAGCTGTGTCTAGTTTAGGCTAAGTTGGTTAAGACTGGGCATGTGCAAGTCTTAGCTCCTTGACCTCTTGATATCAGACAGCCTCAGGTCAAGCTAAGCGCTTCGGTTTAGTAAAGGCTCTCCCCACACCTTGGACTGCTTTGCTGCATTTTTCCTTATCCCATAAATGCCGCAAGCACCTTGCCTTCTGGGAAGTGGATCTGGAGTCCTTCTGTCTCCTTGATTGGCTGCCTTTGTCAAAAACCCTCTCTTAACTGCAAGCCTCCAGCCTCTCAGCAATTTAGCTTGTTGTGAGTCAGGAAAAATGAACCTGGTTCAGTAGCATTACCTTTGTTGGAAAAATGGAAGCTCAAAACGATCAAGCAGTTTAAAAGTGTACCAGTAGTAAGTGGTAGAGGTAAGTTAAAACTTAGCTCCAGTGCTTTTCTTTCTTCTTTCTTTCTCTCTCTCCTTTTTTCCTTTTTTTGCTGACTCACATGAGGCTTGGCAGAATCTTAGTTCCCCCAATTTCGCAGTTAATTCACTCATTGTGAATTGAGCCCTTGCTCTATGTGCGAGCTACACTGTTGAGGACTCAGAGATATAGCTTAATGTAGGCATTTCCTCAAAAGTATCGGAGGCTCATGCTTACTGCCTGATAAAGAAAAGCTGGAAGTGATTTGGTGGTATGAATGGGGTAAGCTTTCAATAGCAGACCTTCACTACTAAGCCATGGTTTCGCAAGTTTTAAGTGATGGAACCACTAGAAATCATGAAATTTTGCTGTTCTTTGGGAAACACTGTGAATTCTTGAGCTGTTCCGTGAATGAAGGGGACACACTATCAAATTCACACTAAACTCGGAAAGTTCAGTGGTAAAATTTCAGGCTCAGGAGGAGTTGAACTCTCCTGATTCAAAGCCCATGCCCTCTCTTACTGGCTATTTGACCTAGAGTCAATTAATTACCCTTTCTGAGTCTGCGGTTCTTTTTTTATTTTTATCAGTTTTATTTATTTTAAAAATTTTATTGGAATATAGTTGCTTTACAATATTGTGTTAGTTTCTCTGGTACGGCAAGATGAATCAGTTATCAGTATACATATATTCTCTTTTTTGCATTTCCTTTTCATTTAGGTCACCGCAGAGCACTGAGTTGAGTCCTGGTGCTATACAGCAACTTCTCATGATTTATCTATCTTATGTATAATATCAATACTGTATGCATCAATCCCAATCTCCCAGGTCATCCCAACACCCCTCCTGTGCCCCATTCCCCACTTGGTGTCCATATGTTTGTTCTCTTAAATGGGGATATGGCTCTGGCCTCCCCTTAGAGATAATGAGATAATGCAGCTTTTCCCAGTCTTATTTAAGCCTTATATCCTCTTTCCTGAAAATCTTGATTACCTTCCTGCAGATAGCCTGCAAGACCCTGACATAGAAAGTGACTCTGCTTTTTGATTTTTAAAATGTTTGTTTTAAATTTTCTCTTGTGGCCATTCCTGAAGGATGGAGGGCAGGCAATAATATGGTGTGTGATTGTGACTGCAACTCTCCCCTGCCTAGTCATGGGTAAAAACAGCTGGCATTTATAAATCTTTGGGGCATGTTACTGAGTGTATTCTAAAATCAGCTGTCTAATGGAATTTAAAAAAGTGTTTATTTAAAGCTTGTGTTGTATGTTTTGTCACATCCTGCTCTTTTCAGCCCCATGGACTGTAACCCCCCAGGTTCCTCTGTCCATGGAATTCTCCAGGCAAGAATATTGGAGTGGGGTGCCATTTCCTACTCCAGGGGATCTTCCTGACTCAGGGATGGAACCTGCGACTCTAGTGTCTCCAGCATTGGCAGGCAGATGCTTTACCTCTTGTGCCGCCTGGGCAGCCCACTTAATGCTTACTGTGTGTTCAGTGGGGCGTCCCTGGTGGCTCAGTCGGTAAAGAATCTGTTATAGTCACTGAGGAAACAGGTGATTAAGGCAGATAAGGCCCACTCTCTTATATAACATATTTTAGTGAAATGACAGGTTACAAACCCATAAACAAATAATAATTTAAAGCAGTAATATATGCTCTAAAGGCTGGAAAATAACGGAGCTATGATAGCTACTACTACTGAGATGGTAATAGTACTCATGATTATAGCCAGCAAGAGAGGACTGAGTATCTAATAGGTAGCAGTGTGACTGCTCTTCTTTCACTTATCACAAGTCTTTTTTTTTTTTTTAAAGGAGCACCTTTTTTGCATTTCTTAGATTTGTTTTCTGGGATTATGGTTTGGGAAACCTTCATTTCCAGCAAGCAGTCTTCAAGTGTAGCTTTCAGTGTGCCTGCCCCTAACATTTGCAGGGCCCTGGATAAGAGTGCAAATAGTGGCCCACATACCATGTGTCTAAATATTTAAGGGTTACAAATGAAGCTAGTAAACTTTCAAATCTATCCTCCTAGCTTGACAAATACAATGTCATAACAATGTGCAAAGCCAGGTTTGGATTTAGAACTCTCAGAGCCTTGGATTTTTGTGTTGGAAAGTGGTGGCCTGGGGAGAACTAGCTCCTGAGAACCACATTCTTTCTCAGCCCTTACTGCTGTAAGAGGCTTTGCTGGAAAGTTATGGACCACAACCCACACCCACGAACACCTATCGCTTGCGTGCCTCTTGGCATACCCCTTAAAAAGTCTGGCCCAGAAATTCCAGAGTTCTTGGTACCCAGCAAACAAAGAAACATGAAGTACAGATAGAATAACTAATTATCCTTAAAGTTACTTCCAACTCTGACATTTCACGATTCGGTTTTTAGTGCTGGAATTTGGATGATCTGAAATGTGCAAAATATTAATATTATGCTCTGTACACTATGTTTTGTCTAGGAAGAAGTGTGCCTTGTGGAAAATTCTTAACAGTGGCATAGGATCAGCATTGGGATCTGTCGTATAGACATGTCTTGTCAGTAATAATATTCATTGATCTCAAAAGGCCCTAGAATCCAAACAGATGTCAAATCTCAGAGCAGATAAGAGTAACCAAGGTCAGAATTATGGGCAAAATATTTCCCTTCCTTTGACTTCAGTTTCATCTGTGAAAATACTAAGCTTTGGATTTCAAGTTCCTGCTAGCACAGTTTTATGATTTTATGATGTGATCTTCAAAAGCTTTTCCCTTGAATAGGAAGCAAGCGTGTTTAGTAAGGAGAAGGATCTCAACAATGAGATGTTTACCAAGAGCAATAATTGTGAATTATGTTATAGTTCTCTTAAAGCCTATGTAAGAGATTGAATGCATTATCTCATTGACTTTTTCATCCCCAGCCTGTGATGCTGGTATCTTTTCCTTCACTTGCCACTAAAGAAAATGAAACTGAGAGAAGATAAGTGAATTACCCACAATCTTTCAACCTCTGAGTGGCAGGGCCAGGTCACAAATCCAGGTACAATATTTAAAGTGGGTCAGCAGGTTTTCAAACCTTTGCATTGGGGAAAGGTGCTCTTGTAGGTGTGAAATCCAATCTTTATGAAGGAAGAAGGGGATAAAAAGCAGCAAGCACAAGCATGTCTCTTATGACTCATTAGTCAACTTCAGGTGGACCTCTATTTCAGAAGGAAAATCATTATTGCAGTTGCTGCCAGGCTGATACACACAAGATGTACATGCCCTCCAAGCTGCAGCCCTGTCTCACTTTGCCCTGGACACTCGGCCTGTGAAATAATACAGCCAACGGGACACTTTCCTGGCACATGTGTTGTAAAATGCATAAATGCTGAGAACGTGTTTCTGAGCACTGCTTCTGTTTCCATCTCTTAAACAGACTGTGTGCACAGTCTGGCCTGTTGCCGCAGCATTCTACCTGCTGCGCTGGGAAAGGCTGAGCCTCCATGGAGAAAAAGGGGCTCCATTGTATAGAACACTCTCCCATGCGCAAGCTCCAAGAGACTTCATGCCAGGCAGAGGACACAGGATATGCTGATAATTAAGTGTCCAAGGTGAGTGGTGAAAATGGAAGAGGGGAGGTGGTATATGTAAACATGCAAAGCATTACAAAGAAGCACACCTAAATGTAGATTCACTGGAATGAATCAAGTGAAAGTAGGTTGAAACAAGAGAACAGTGCTAAAGTCACCAAATGGAAACACATTGTGGGGACAAGATCTTGCTTGTGTTAACCCACCAGCTGTGGTGGCCAATGATGTATCTGGCCACCAATACGCTGTTCCTGGGTGGTCAGCTCACTTGGACCTGGATTTCAATCTCTGTTGCTTTCTTTAATGTCTGTATGACTGTGGGTTGGTTAATTAAACTTTTAAATCTCTTTTGTTTGGAAAATGGGGATAATTATACATACCACTGAGGATTTTTTTGTTGTTGTTGTTGACAAGTGTGTTATATTTTCTATCCAAACTAGTTTTTTAGGTCAGCATTTGGAAAATAGATGTTTATCTTATCTCTAGTAGCTGCTGTAATCAGAATCACCATTTTCATTAATTTTTATTTCCAGCTTCCATGCTTAACAAAATGATCCCACTAAATGTTGAGTGCACTTGTTAAATTTTAAATCAAATCTAATGGGGCAGAATTTACATACAATAAAACACTCAGCTGTAAAGTTCAGTGACTTTTGATAATTCTATACTTTCTTGTAATCACCACTACCATCAAAATAGGGAAAACTCTCATGCTAAGATGTTCTCTGCTGACCCTTTGTGATCAATGACCTTTAACTTCCAGCCCACGCAATTACTGATCTGCTTTCTATTACTGTGTGTATCGCACACTATTTGCTTCTTTCCTTTTTACACACTTTGGGTTTTTATTTGCTCTTCTATATCCAGCTTTTTAATGTGTGAATTTAGGTAATTGACTTTACCGTTTACTTTTCCTGCTTTAACCACATCTCAAAAATTGATATGTTTTAATTTTCATCCAGTTTGAAATACCTTATAATTTCTCTTCTTGTTTCTTCTTCAAATGATTTCTTTAGCAATGTATTATTGATTTCATATACATGTGGGCAATTTCGAGTTATCTTGCTATCTTCTGATAATTTTAGTTTTAATTCTATTGTGATCAAAGAGCATGCTCAGCTTTATTTCAGTTGTTTAAAATTTGAGACTTCTTTTATGGCTAAGGACATCATGGTAAAAGTGAATATTCTCTTAACCTGTGGTGGATTCATGTCGATGTATGGCAAAGCCAATAGAGTATTGTAAAGTAAAATAAAGTAAAAAAAAAAAAAAAGAAAGCAGATCTCATGTTAACTTTTCTTACCATAATAAACTTGAAAAAAAATAGAAAATGTCATTTGTATTTACCCATGTATTTGGCACTCTACAGTCTTTTGTGTTGATACAACTTTTAAAATATCATTTCCATTCTTCCTTTAATTTTCATTTTTTGTATACCGTATCTGTTAGCAGCAAATTCTTGCAGCCTTTGTATGTCTAAAAGTCTTTATTTTTACCTAAGTTTTGAAAAGTGTTTTTTCTGGAGGTAGAAAGGTGATTTTCTTTCAGCCCTTTAAAGATTGTAAGCCATTTTCTCTGGCTTACATAGTGTTAAACATTCTTATCTCTTACGTTTATTTCTATTCCTCTGTAAATAATAACTTTTTTCTATAGAAGACTTTGAGATATTATTATTGGTTTTTAGAATTTGGTTATTATCATCAATTTTCTTTAATTCTGTCCCCCACCTTTTCTGTGTTTTCTCTCATACGTTTTGGATAAATAAAGACCCAAATCCTTAGCTAATCATACAAAATCCTCCCACATCTAGTCCCTGGTGACCTCAGCTTTATGACTTACAACTCCTCTGCCCTGAACTAATGTGCTCTCATACCTCCCAAGTCTATACAACATTTTATAACTTCATTTAGTCTATTCATCATTTTTTCAACCTACTGCAGTGGAAGTTTTCTGGCTTTTCCAGTCTTACTTGCTATATGCGTAGGACACTCTTCTGTATGGGCTACATTAATGGGATTCTTTGCTTCTTTTCATCTAGTTGAGAAGAGATCAACAGTAGGAGATGCGATGGACTGAATATGTTTCCCCAATATTTGTATGTTGAAGCTCAAACTCTTAATGTGTAGTTATATTTGAAGACAGGGCTTTTAGAGGGTGATTAAGTCTAAATTATATCATAAGGGTGGGGTTCTAATTAGGCAGAAATGGTGGCCATATAAGGAGACAGTTAACTTTATCCATGTCCATGCAAGGAGGAAAGCTGTTGTGGGGACTTGGTAAGGTGACCACCTGCAAACTAGGGAAGGAGCTCTCTCACCAGACACTGACCTTGCTGAAACCTTGATATTGGACTTCCGGTATCTAGAACTGTGAGGAAAAAGATTTCAGTTGTTTGTCACTCAGTCTATGCTATTTTTCAAGTTGCCTCAGCAAACGAATAAAGGAGCTGACTAACACTGCTGCTGCTGCTAAGTTGCGTCAGTCGTGTCCGACTCTGTGCACCCCATAGATGGCAGCCCACCAGGCTCCCCCGTCCCTGGGATTCTCCAGGCAAGAACACTGGAGTGGGTTGCCATTGCCTTCTCCAATGCATGAAAGTGAAAAGTGAAAGTGAAGTCACTCAGTCGTGTCTGACTCTTAGCGACTCCATGGACTGCATCCCACCAGGCTCCTCCATCCATGGGATTTTCCAGGCAAGAGTACTGGAGTGGGGTGCCATCGCCTTCTCTGTGACTAACACTAATAGGTGTAAAATGTATCCTTGGAAGGAAACACATGTTTGAATCAAATGCCCAAACTGAAAGACTCTGTGTGTGTGTGTGTACATACTTGGCCCACTAGAGAATATTATGATAAACAAGACAGACATGCCTCTTGATGTCTTATAGTTCATGGTCCAGTGGAAATACAGTCAGATGTTTGTGAATTTTCCTCACTAGGTTCACCTTGTATATATTTATGGAAATCTGTAAAGAGGAGTTAGAAGGTGGTTAACAGAAATTTCTGAGTTTTACCAATAGAACTACGCTTACTGTATAATTTCCTCACCTATAAAATGGATTGATGAGATCACATATAGTCATTAAACACATAATTATTGAGTGTTTGCAAATGCCAACTAAAAGATATAGAATACTGAACAGAAACTGAAATGTCATTTCTCATAATTTATAATCTAATCAGGTAATATAGTAACTGAAGTATATTAAAACCTCAAATTTTACTTATATTACCTTTATAAATGTTGTTTCTAATGACATACATGTGTATCTCCCTCTGTCCTTATAAATTGCAGCTTCCACTCTGTTAATCCTCATGGTCATAGACTGTTTTAGTTACCTTTGTATCTCTGATAGTCTGGTGCAGTCTCTGGTGTATTCTTAGTGAATAAATGAATGAATTAAAGTATTTTAATAAGCACTGTATTTCTATGGGCTATTTTCATGGGTAATTCTATGGATACCCACATTTAAAGCTTTTCCAAACCAAGACTATTGCCAAGTGAACCAGATATGTTTATTATTTTTTTGAGTGCATGGCTTTGTTTTAAACCTTTAGTCATTGTTCAGAACTCTATTTCAAATGATGAGAATTGCCTAAGGGATCAAAGGAGGTTAAAATTAGTAAATATGTAGGATCCAGTCTAGTACATGATATATAGTACAAGCTCCATTCAGAGAACTAAGATCATGGCATCGAACTCAACATTCAGAAAAGATTTCAAAACCTTATCATTAAGATCAAATTCAGTATTCAGAAAACTAAGATCGTGGCATTGTATGCTATCAGTTTATGGAAAATAGGGAAACAGTGGAAACAGTGACAGACTTTATTTTGGGGGGGCTTCAAAATCACTGCAGTTGGTGACTGCAGCCATGAAATGAAAAGATGCTTGCTCCTTGGAAGAAAAGCTATGACCAACCTAGGCAGCATATTAAAAAGCAGAGACATTACTTTGCCGACAAAGGTCCATCTAGTCAAAGCTATGGTTTTTCTAGTAGTCATGTATGGTTGTGAGAGTTGGACTCTAAAGAAAGCTGAATGCTGAAGAATTGATGCTTTTGAACTGTGGTGTTAGAGAAGGCTCCTAAGAGTCCCTTGGACTGTGAGGAGATCAAACCAGTCAATCCTCAAGGAAATCAGTCCTGAATATTCATTAGAAGAACTGATGCTGAAATGAAACTCCAGTACTTTGGCTACCTGATGTGAAGAATGACTCATTGGAAAAGACCCTGATGCTGGGAACGATTGAAGGCAGGAGGAGAAGGGGCGACAGAGGATGAGATGGCTGGATGGCATCACCAACTCAGTGGACATGAGTTTGAATAAACTCCAGGAGTTGTTGATAGACAAGGAGGCCTGGTGTGCTGCAGTCCATGGGGTCACAGAGCTGGACATGAATGAGTGACTGAACTGAGCAAGCTCTATAAAATAGAATCTGAATAAGAAACTATCATTTAGAACCTATGCATAGTGTCCATCCTCCTTAGCTTTGGGGTCAAGAAAGGTTAATTGTCCAAGTTCATCAGATAAAGGGGCTTCCCTGGTGGCTCAGTTGATAAAGAATCCACCTATAATGTGGTGACCCCTGAACTGGGAAGATCCCCTCGAGAAAGAAAAGGCTACCCACTCCAGTGTTCTGGCCTGGAGAATTCCAGGGACTGTACAGTCCATGGGATTGCAAAGAGTTGGACATGACTGTGTGACTTTCACTTTCACATCAGATATAGTAAGAGCAGAACTAAGGACCAGATACCTTGATCTCCATCCCTTATCAAGCACACTAGTGAAGGAAAGCTATTCCCTTGTCAGAATATCAGCAGGAAATTAGGCATTGTAAAATCTGCATACAATCCTATAGAAACGTGATACTGGGAAATTCTTAGTTATGAAGCTTCGAAAATGAACATTCCTTGCTAAACAAACACCAATAGTATTGGAGGAGATCATGTGGCCGAACCCCTGAAGCTTTGGACCACAGACATTCCTCGACTTAGGGTGGTTTGACTTAAGGTGGGTTTTTTTTTTTTTTTTTTTGACATTATGGTGGTGGGAAAGTGATACCCATTCAGTAGAAACTGTACTTAGTAGTTTGAAACTTGATTTACCATGCACCTTTTCCCTCCTACCCCTGCCACCTGGCTAGCTATTTGCTATTTTATACTCGAGTGTTGCTAGGTGGTGGCAAAGAACTGCAGCTCCCAGTCAGTCCCACAGTCATCGAGGAGGGTAAACAACTGGTGTGCTGACAAGCATCCTGCACCCAACAACCATTCTGTTTTCCTTTCAGTATGGTATTCATTCAATTACATGAGATATTCAACACTTTAAACTTTGTGTTAGTTTTGCCCAGTTGTAGGCTAACACAACATGAGCATGTATAAGGTAAGCTAGGCTAAGCTATGCTGTCTGGTGGGGTAGGTGTATGAAATACCCTTTGACCTTGGATATTTTCAACTTTTAGTGGGTTTATCAGGATGTAGCCCATTGTAGATCAAAGAAGCTCTGTATTTAGTTTTCTTTGTGAGGCTTTGATTGGCCCAAGTCTTCAGAAATAGAATATGGATCCTAGAGTAAAGCACATCGGGGTCCCTGTCTCATTAAGTTACTGTTTAACAAGGGCATGTAGCTTATCTTCTCTAAGCCTGAGTTGCCTTCTGCATGATAGGAAACCTACTCCTTTCTCATGATGTTGTACAAGTATAGCATTTAGAGAAATTTCTTAGTAAATGGTAATTACCCCACTTACTGGCCTCCAGGCAAAAGATAGGGCTGAGATTATGTTTAGACAGGTAGGCAGTTCCACATAATAGCTAAGATTAAGAGTCAGTCATATGGTTGTGGTTTGAATGCTAGTTCTGCCATTTGCAACTTTGTGACTTGGGGAGATGACTCGGCCTCTCTACAGAGGTCAGAATTGGCCAGTTATACTGCTGGAGAGTATACCATTATGCTTTTCCCAGATCTCTTTCCAGGAATGACAGTGAAAAGAGAAAGTGAAAGTCACCCGTTTGTGTTCGACTCTTTGCGACCGCATGGACTATACAGTCCATGGAATTCTCCCGGCCAGAATACTGGAGTGGGTAGCTGTTCCCTTCTCCAGGGGATCTTCCAAACCCAGGGATCAAACCCAGGTCTCCCTCATTGCAGGTGGATTCTTTATCAGCTGAGCCACAAGGGAAGCTCAAGAGAATTGAATTTTCCAACTGCTAGGAGTAGTCCTAGCTGCTGACTCTCAGGTCAAGTTCGCTACAGAAGTTACCCTTGGTGAGAGTTCCTCACCCAGCATCACAGCTCCCTCCTTGGGCAGCTTTTATTCGTGACTCATTGCTTTGGGGGCATAAAGTCTCAGCCTCTGTCTCCAGCTTGGGACAACTGTAAGAGGCCAGTGTAGCTTCAGAGTTCCCCATGGAGCCACTTGAGCTCTGTGGGGACCATCCTGTAGCCCATCTTCTGTTACTGCCTGATTCCGGTTCTTTCTCTTTCCCCATGGGTGTTTATTCTGATAGCATTTCCCAGTACAATGTTCTGTAATGCCAGTCTCAGATACTCTTCCCACAGGGAAACAGTCTGCAACTGACATGCAAGTAACCAAACCCCCAAATCTCAGTGACTAAGTATTCGTCTACACAGTTCAGCTCTTCTCCACATGGTCACCTGGTGATTTAGACTGATGAAGGCTTTTTTGATGCCCTGTAGCTTCTGAAACAAGCAGACTCTTTAGCTGCAAGTCCCTGCCACAGCTGGGAGAGCATCATTGGCTCCTATATACATTGGTCTGAAAGAGACTGGTGACTCTTCCATACATCCCCTGGGCAGACTCTGAGAATGAATGCAGTCACCAAGTCAAGTTGGAAAAATGGCTGAGAGCATTTCAGTACTCAGGTTGGAATCGAAATTATGGAGCAAATTTTCAACAAGGAAGACTGTTGCAGAGTGACAGATGTTATAAATTGATGGAAGCAAAGGCTCAGGACAATATTTTCCTTTTCCTTTTTACATTTTTGCCACATTTCACCCATTTTTATAATTATTACTGAATTTTGCTGTACCAGTAGGTTTACAGACACACTTGTTGAAAGAAAAATCTTTATATTAAAAAAGCATGATAAAAGGAAGATGAGAATTATTCTTTGGAGGTCTGACATAATATATCAGTTAAGTTCAGTCACTCAAGTGTGTCCAACTTTTTGCAACCCCATGGACTGCAGCACACCAGGCTTCCCTGTCCATCACCACTCCTGGAGCTTGTTGAAATTCATGTCTGTTGAGTTGGTGATGCTATCCAACCATTTCATCCTTTGTTGTCCCCTTCTCCTCCTGCCTTCAATTTTTCCCAGCATCAGGGTCTTTTCTAATGAATCAGTTCTTCACATCAGGTGGCCAAAGTATTGGAGCTTCAGCATCAGGCCTTCCAATGAATAGTCAGGATTGATTTCCTTTACGGTTGACTGGTTTGATCTCTTTGCAGTCCAGGAGACTCTCAAGAGCCTTCTCCACCACCACCACCACCAGTTTAAGAACATTAATTCTTCGGCACTCAGCTTTCTTTAGAGTCCAACACTCACATCCATAGATGACTACTGGAAAAACCGGTAGCTTTGACCAGACGGACCTTTGTCAGCAAAGTAATGTCTCTGCTTTTTAAAACACTGTCTAGATTGGTCATAGCCTTTCTTCCAAGGAGCAAGTGTCTTTTATTTTAATGACTGTAGTCATCATCAGGCGGAGAAGGCAATGGCATCCCACTCCAGTACTCTTGCCTGGAAAATCCCATGGGCAGAGGACCCTGGTAGGCTGCAGTCCATGGGGTCGTGAAGAGTCAGATACAACTGAGGACTTCACTTTCACTTTTCACTTTCATGCATTGGAGAAGAAAATGGCAACCCACTCCAGTGTTCTTGCCTGGAGAATCCCAGGGACAGGGGAGCTTGGTTGGCTGCCATCTATGGGGTCGCACAGAGTTGGACACGACTGAAG
>SJYV01021052.1:60081-74375 GCA_006410875.1 Neotragus pygmaeus | reverse complement strand
TCTTTAGCTGCAAGTCCCTGCCACAGCTGGGAGAGCATCATTGGCTCCTATATACATTGGTCTGAAAGAGACTGGTGACTCTTCCATACATCCCCTGGGCAGACTCTGAGAATGAATGCAGTCACCAAGTCAAGTTGGAAAAATGGCTGAGAGCATTTCAGTACTCAGGTTGGAATCGAAATTATGGAGCAAATTTTCAACAAGGAAGACTGTTGCAGAGTGACAGATGTTATAAATTGATGGAAGCAAAGGCTCAGGACAATATTTTCCTTTTCCTTTTTACATTTTTGCCACATTTCACCCATTTTTATAATTATTACTGAATTTTGCTGTACCAGTAGGTTTACAGACACACTTGTTGAAAGAAAAATCTTTATATTAAAAAAGCATGATAAAAGGAAGATGAGAATTATTCTTTGGAGGTCTGACATAATATATCAGTTAAGTTCAGTCACTCAAGTGTGTCCAACTTTTTGCAACCCCATGGACTGCAGCACACCAGGCTTCCCTGTCCATCACCACTCCTGGAGCTTGTTGAAATTCATGTCTGTTGAGTTGGTGATGCTATCCAACCATTTCATCCTTTGTTGTCCCCTTCTCCTCCTGCCTTCAATTTTTCCCAGCATCAGGGTCTTTTCTAATGAATCAGTTCTTCACATCAGGTGGCCAAAGTATTGGAGCTTCAGCATCAGGCCTTCCAATGAATAGTCAGGATTGATTTCCTTTACGGTTGACTGGTTTGATCTCTTTGCAGTCCAGGAGACTCTCAAGAGCCTTCTCCACCACCACCACCACCAGTTTAAGAACATTAATTCTTCGGCACTCAGCTTTCTTTAGAGTCCAACACTCACATCCATAGATGACTACTGGAAAAACCGGTAGCTTTGACCAGACGGACCTTTGTCAGCAAAGTAATGTCTCTGCTTTTTAAAACACTGTCTAGATTGGTCATAGCCTTTCTTCCAAGGAGCAAGTGTCTTTTATTTTAATGACTGTAGTCATCATCAGGCGGAGAAGGCAATGGCATCCCACTCCAGTACTCTTGCCTGGAAAATCCCATGGGCAGAGGACCCTGGTAGGCTGCAGTCCATGGGGTCGTGAAGAGTCAGATACAACTGAGGACTTCACTTTCACTTTTCACTTTCATGCATTGGAGAAGAAAATGGCAACCCACTCCAGTGTTCTTGCCTGGAGAATCCCAGGGACAGGGGAGCTTGGTTGGCTGCCATCTATGGGGTCGCACAGAGTTGGACACGACTGAAGCGACTTAGCAGCAGCAGCAGCAGTCATCATCGGCAGTGTTTTTGGGCCCAAGAAAATAAAGTCTGTCACTGTTTCCATTGTTTCCCCGTCTATAAGCCATGAAGTGATGGGACCAGGTGCCATGATCTTAGTTTTTCGAATGTTGAGATTTAAGCCAGCTTTTTCTCTCTTTCACTTTCATCAAGAGGCTCTTTAGTTCCTCTTCACTTCCTGCCATGAAGGTGGTATCATCTGCATATCTGAGGTTATTGATATTTCTCCTGGCAATCTTGATTCAACCTAGTGCTTCATCCAGCGTGACATTTTGCAGGATGTACTCTGCATATAATTTAAATAAGCAGGGTGACAATATGCAGCCTTGATATACTCCTTTCCCAATTTGGAACCGGTCTGTTGTTCCCTGTTCAGTTCTAACTGTTGCTTCTTGACCTGCATACAGATTTCTCAGGAGGTAGGTAAGATTGTCCAGTATTCCCATCTCTTGAATAATTTCCCACAGCTTGCTATTATCTACACAGTCAAAGGCTTTGGTGTAATCAACAAGGCAGATGTAGAGGTTTTCTGGAACTCTTTTGCTTTTTCTATGATCCAACAGACTTTGGCAATTTGATCACTGGTTCCTCTGTCTTTTCTAAATCCATCTTGACCATCTGGAAGTTCATGGTTCACATATGGTTGAATCCTGGCTTGGAGAATTTTGAGCATTACTTTGCTAATGTGTAAGATGAGTGAAATTGTGCAGAAGTTTGAACATTCTTTGGCATTGCCCTTCTTTGAGATTGCAGTGAAAACTGACCTTTTCCAGTCCTGTGGCTACTGCTGAGTTTTCCAAATTTCCTGACATGTTGAGTGTAGCACGTTCACAGCATCATCCTTTAGGAAAATTGGAATTCCATTACCTCCACTAGCTTTGTTCATGGTGATGTTTCCTAAGGCCCACTTGACTTTGTACTCCAAGATGTCTGGTTCTAGGTGAGTGATCACACCATCGTGGTTATTTGGGTTATGAAGATCTTTTTTGTACAATTCTTCTGTATATTCTTACTACTTCTTCTTAATATCTTCTGCCATACCCTTTCTGTCCTTTATTGTGCTCATCTTTGCATGAAATGTTCCCTTGGTATCTCTCATTTTCTTGAAGAGATTTCTAGTCTTTCCCATTCTATTCTTTTCCTCTACTTCTTTGCACTCATCACTGAGGAAGGCTTTCTGATCTCTCCTTGCTATTCTTTGGAACTCTGCCTTCAGATGGGTATATCTTTCCTTTTCTCTTTTGCCTTTCACTTCTCATATTTTCACAGCTATTTGTAAGGCCTCCTCAGAAAACCATTTTGCCTTTTTACATTTATTTTTCTTGAGAATGGTTTTGATCACAGCCTCTTGCATAATATCCTGAACCTCCATTCATAGTTCTTCAGGCACTCTGTCTCTCAGATCTAATCCCTTGAATCTATTTGTCACTTCCACTGTATAATCATAAAGGATTTGATTTAGGTTATAGCTGAATGGTCTAGTGGTTTCCCCTACGTTCTTCAATTTAAGTCTGAATTTTGCAACAAGGAGTTCATGATCTGAGCCACAGTCAGCTCCCGGTATTGTTTATGCTGGCTGTATAGAGCTTCTCCATCTTTGCCTGTAAATAATATAATTAATCTGATTTTGGTATTGACCATCTGGTGATATCCACATAGAAAGTCTTCCCTTGCATTGTTGTAAGATGATATTTGCTATGACCAGTGTGTTCTCTTGGCAAAACTCTGTTAGCCTTTGCCCTGCTTCATTTTGTACTCCAAAGTCAAATTTGCCCTTTACTCCAGGCATCTCTTGACTTCGTACTTTTGCATTCCAGTCCCCTATAATGAAAAGGACATCTTTTTGGGGTGTTAGTTCTAGTAGGTCTTGTAGGTCTTCATAGAACCGTTCAACTTCAGCTTCTTCAGCATTATTGGTTGGGGCATAGAATTGGATTACTGTGATAGTGAATGGTTTGCCTTGGAAACAAACAGGTCATTTGGTCATTTTTGAGATTGTACCCAATTACTACATTTTGGACTCTTTTAGTGACTATGAGGGCTACTCAATTTCTTCTAAGAGATTATGGCTCCCAGTACATATAATGGTCATCTGAGTTAAATTCACCCATTCTAGTCCATTTTAGTTCACTGATTCCTAAAATGTCGATGTTTACTCCATCTCCTATTTGACCACTTCTAATTTACCTTGACTCATGGATCTAACATTCAAAGTTCCTATGCAATATTGTTCTTTACAGCATCGGACTTACTTCCATCACCAGTCACACCAACAACTGGGTGTTGTTTTTCTTTGACTCCATCTTTTCCATCTTCTGGAATTATTTCTCCACTCTTCTCCAGTACATATTGGGCACCTGCCAACCTGTCTCTTATACACATCTNTACTTCCATCACCAGTCACACCAACAACTGGGTGTTGTTTTTCTTTGACTCCATCTTTTCCATCTTCTGGAATTATTTCTCCACTCTTCTCCAGTACATATTGGGCACCTGCCAACCTGGGGAGTTCATTCATCTTTCAGTGTCATATCTTTTTGCCTTTTCATATTGTTCATGGGGTCCTCAAGGGAAAAAATACTGAAGTGGTTTGCCTTTCCCTTCTCCAATGGACCAAGTTTCATCAGAACTCTCCACCATGAACCCTGGGTGGCCCTACATGGCATAGCTCATAGTTTAATTGAGTTAGACAAGGCTGCAGTCCATGTGATCAGTTTGATTACTATTCTGTGATTGTGATTTTCATTCTGTCTGCCCTCTGATCAGTAAAGATAAGAGACTTATGAAAGCTCCCTGATGGGAGAGACTGACTGTGGGGGAAATTGGGTCTTGTTTTGATGGGGTGGGGCCATGCTCAGTAAATCTTTAATCCAGTTTTCTGTTGATGTGTGGGGCTGTGTTCCCTCCCTGTTGTTTGACCTGAGACCAAAGTATGGTGGAGGTAATGGAGATAATGGTGCCTCCTTCAAAAGGTCACATGCACGCACTGCCGCACTCAGTGCCCTGACCCTGCAGCACCACCTCCAACCTACACCTGTGTCAGAGACTCCTGGACACTCACGGGAAAGTCTGAGTCAGTCTTTTGTGGGGTCACTGGTCCATTTTGTTTTGTTTGCTCCATTTTATTACAGAACTTACACAAGAGGTGGGAAACAGACTCTTGGAGGGCACAAACAAAACCTTGTGCACACTAGGACCCAGGAGAAGAGAGCAGTGACCCCACAAGAGACTGCCTAGACATGACATTTTATATATATATATATATATATACACACATACATATATAAAACATGAAGAAAAGCCACTATGTTCTAACTAGAAAATGTTTTCTTCCAGAAGACTGTGAACTTTGAGCACATTCTCTATTTGTTAAAAATGTCTATTAGCAAATGATAGCACCCAACTGATGCTTTCTTCTTGACAAATCGGGAGATTTGAAAGGGGAGTCATGCTCTCACTGTGTTAATCTAGCTGATTTCATGTGGTTTTAGCATTCTTGTACATCCTAAAATCACCCCAAATTCTGAGAAACTGAGGACTCTGTACCAGTTTTCATGTACTGCACTTTTATTTCTTAAGGATAGCATTTTTCCCCCCAGCTTTAAGATACAACTGAAATATAACATCGTGTAAATCGAAGGTGTGCAATGTGTATATATTGTGAAATGATCACTCAATAACACATCCTTTATCTTATGTATTTACTATTTGTGTGTATGTGTGTGTGTGTGGTGAAAACCTTTAAGATGTACTCTCTTAGCATCTTTCAAGTGTATAATTCAGTATTGTTAACTGTATTCACCTTGCTGTACATCAGATTCCAAAAACTTATCCACCTTATAACTGAAAGTTTCTACTCTTGGAGTACGTTGCCAAATAACCTTTCAAAAAGATTTGGCCAGGGATTTCTGTGTGTTGATTTTATATCCTGCAACTTTACTATAGTCATTGATTAGCTCTAATAATTTTCTGGTGGAGTCTTTAGGGTTGCAGCAGCAGCAGCAGCAGCATACAATAATAATGAGAAAATAGAAAAAGAAATTAAGGAAACTATTCCTTCCCCATTGCAATGAAAAGAATAAAATACTTAGGAATATATCTACCTAAAGAAACTAAAGACCTATATATAGAAAACTATAAAACACTGGTGAAAGAAATCAAAGAGGACACTAATAGATGGAGAAATATACCATGTTCATGGATAGGAAGAATAAATATAGTGAAAATGAGTATACTACCCAAAGCAATCTATAGATTCAATGCAATCCCGATCAAACTACCAATGGTATTTTTCACAGAGCTAGAACAAATAACTTCACAATTTGTATGGAAATATAAAAAACCTTGAATAGCCAAAGCAATCTTGAGAAAGAAGAATGGAACTGGAGGTATCAACCTGCCTGACTTCAGGCTCTACTACAAAGCCACAGTCATCAAAACAGTATGGTACTGGCACAAAGACAGAAATATAGNGTTTATATATAGGAAACTTACTGTATTTCCTCTTCCCTCTATTTTAAAGACAAGGGAATAGAGGTTCAGAGAAGTAATCAGTGAATTACATGGGGGCTGGTGTAAGGGGTGGGTGGGACTAGAATTCATTTAGTCAGCTTACACAGTTTTTCAAAATATGCAGACTGATTTTTCAACCTGGGTTATCTCCTGTTGACCTATAAGAGAGAAGGATTTAATTTTAGAGAATGCCAAGGAATTAATGCTAACTGGCACTATGTTACATTCGTAACATAATATAGCCTTCACCATAGCCCTGTGAAATGGCTTTTGTCGTCATCTACCTTCTATAAATAATGGAACCAGAGATCCAGAGAAATCAAGTAGATTGCAGGGCTTCCCTGGTGGCTCGAATGGTAAAGAGTCTGCCTGCAATGCAGGAGACTCTGGTTTGATCCCTGGGTCAGGAAGATCCCCTGGAGAAGGAAATGGCAGCCCACTCCAGTGTTCTTGTCTGGAAAATCCCACAGACAGAAGAGCCTGGTGGGCTACACCCCATGGGGTTGCAAAGAGTTGGACACGACTGAGCGACTAACATACACAACTGACTTCACTCTGTATGACAGACTCTTTCTTTTCAGAAATGTAACCTGTATTCTGAAATTGGCTAATTCAGCAAGTTTTGTTGCTAATCTGAAATCCATTTCTGTGCAACCCAATCCCTCATGTTGTTGCTTTGATTCCTATAAGGAGAGTGATGGCTTTTCCGATTCAATGTTGTATTATTTTCTGACTTATTCACGGTCTTAGGGGTAATTAATCACTCACTGGACGTCAAAATAGAAGGGAGGCGTGATGAGTCTTCTCGAGCAGACTAAGCTAAGGCCGATGGGAACAATGCCATTAAGAGAGCTCTTCCCATGAGAAGCAGTCAAGAGCCTTGTGACTCTGGGAGTTTTCCACATTCTCATTTCAGGCCTCTAATCTCCAATTGATTCTTGATGACCACAGAGCTTATTCCAATAAATGTAGCACTTTGCCAGATGGCATGCTACAATCAAGGGAATGACACTAAAAAGTCATTTAGTACAATAATATCACGGTGCTCACTAATATTAGCTGGGAAGGTTTTACTAAGGAACACCTATGCTTTGTGTTCAAGCAGGGACTTCAATCACTCTTTTAGCAAAATTAAGTCTTACTCTCTTGAGGTCTTTGAGAAGAATGGAAGTAGTTAAGGTCAAGAGGACAAAAAGTGAAAATATCATTAGTGGTAAGCATAGGCTATCTATCTGAGAGTGATTACAGGTGGCTTTTGTTCTCTCCACTGAGACTCTGTCACCTAGAATAAGCAAATGAAGGAAATGTTTGCCAAATGAAAGAATGAATTAGGCTGAGGTGGTCTGGGTCCTTTTCCCGGATCAGTAAGGTCTCTTCACCTTTGTAGGTACTTGGCATTTTAATCATGAAAAAGAAGAGGGTGGTTAACACTTGTTCAATATTCATTAAGTACTACTGTTTTTTTCACTGCAGATATTGCAGGGAGAAGGAAGCAAGGATGAAAAGATCAGATTTCTGTACTCACAGGCCTCAGAATTCAGTCAGAACAGGCATGTAAACAAGTAAATCAGTATAGTAATTCCTTTGGTAATCATATAGACAAGAGGCAGGGTACAGGGCATACCTCACTGCCTGAGAACTAGGTCAGAGAGCCTTCTTGCAGGAGGTAACATTTAAGTTAACTATTGTAAGAAGAATTGAAATGCAGCAGTTTTTCAAGCCAAGGACAGGCACTAGAAATAAGGAGAAGAATTGGGAGAATGTTTAAAGAAACAAAACGAATATGAATATGGTTTTGGTGAAGGGAGAAGAGATTCACAGGAAGTCAATAAAAGATGCTGTGTATCTTGGGATTCCCTGGTGGTCCAATGGTTAAGACTTTGAGCTTCCACTGCGGCGGGCACAGGTTTGATTCCTGGTCAGGGAACTAAGATCCCACATACTGTGGTGTGGCCAAAAAAATAATTGTTTTAAAAGTCATATTTCTTTAACATGCAAGTCATTCATATTTATTGAATGCCAATATATGCGAGTCATTCTGTTAAGTACTGAGGATATTGAAAATTAAAGAGATCTATGTGGAGAAGGAAATGGCAACCCACTCCAGTATTCTTGCCTAAGAGAATCCCAGGGACAGAAGAGCTTGGTGGGCTGCCATCTATGAGGTTGCACATAGTCGGGGTACGATTGAAGTGACTTAGCAGCAGCAGCAGCAGCAGCAGCAGATGGTCTCTGCAATTATAAAGATTCCTATAGATTCCAGGAGGGAGGACAGCAAATTAAATAGTTAATTCCAATTGATTGTGGTTGCGGACCATGGTGGAGAGGTACAAGGTGCTTAGGTTACATGTAGCCTAAAGAGGAAAGGGTTAGAAAAGGTAAAAAAGCTGGGACTCAAAAGATGATTAGGAACAAGCCCAGCAGAAGGGACAGCATAAAGTGGGAGAAAATGCTCAAGAATGTTCAAGAAACTGGAAGAGTGGTCAACTAGATCTTAGAACTGAAAGCAGGATGTGGGGATGCCCCTAATGGTCCAGTGGTTAAGAATCTGCCTTCCAGTGCAGGGGACATGGGTTTGATCCCTTGTCAGGAAGCTAGGATCCTGCCTGCCTCTGGGCAGCTAAACCTACACCTACAACAGTCTATACGTCACAACAAAGAGCTTGCACACCACAATGAAGACACAATGCAGCCGAAAAGGGGAAAAAAAAAAAAAAGATTGCTTAAAAAAAAATCAGGATGTGTGAAAGCGAATGCTGAGGAGATGAGATGGTCAGATCATGAAAGGTATTCCTAGCTATGCACTAAGTGACATAGAACTTTACCACAAAGAGCTCTAGACGTCAAGGAAGCTATTTGAGGGCAGTGAGCAGGAAAAGGCAAAAATTGCACCTTCGTTATTTCAGAGTGGCTGAAGATTTATATCTAGCTTCAATAACTAAATGAAAGAAGAGGTTACAGGACGCAGATTCTGGTCTTGGGGGGTCTGGCACCCTAGTGTCACTAACCACCTTGCAGCCGATGTCATGCTTCCTGCTTTCATAGCTGTCACGCTCAGGATCTAAGGGAGAGTGTCAGGATCCCACTGGGCCAACAAAGAGGCGCGTCTCTGGCTGGTTCAGACACTGAGGTTAATGAGGTGCTGTGTTGGTTTTGTAGCCGAAGCAGCCCCAGACCTCTGGCCTTCTGCTGTGGCGCGTTGCCTTTTTCAATGCACTTACCATGTGGGTTTTCAGAAGCCCAGGCAAAGTCAAGAATTTCCATTAAAAACTGATTCCCTTTCTCTATTTCAGTCCTCAGGATGACACAGTCCTCACCCCTGACTGCCCAGGTAGCTCTTAATAACACATTCACCATGTTACCAACTATAGCAATTTTTGGATGAGAATCCTGCCTATATGGTGGCTCAGATGGTAAAGAATCTGCCTGCAACACTGGAGACCTGGGTTCAGTCTCTGAGTCAGGAAGATCCCCAGGAGAAGGAAATAGCAACCCATGCCAGTATTTTTGCCTGGAGAATTCCACAGACAGAGGAATCTGGCAGGCTATTGCCCATGGGGTTGCAAAGAGTCAGACAGGATTGAATGACTAACATTTTGACTTTCCTGCCTTCATGGTGTGATATAAAGAGACTCTGAAAAGACACTACTGTCTTTAGCAGTATTCTCAAATTTCCCTTCCATAATTACAAAGCCTTTCACCTTGACTTCTTTATTTGTTTGGATGATAAGAGCAATATCTTAGAGACAGGTCAAATCTCGGCTTTTAGAAAAATCTTTTTAAAGAAAATTTATTTTTTAGCCTCACTGCATGGCATGCGGGATCTTAGTTCTCCCCTGAGGATCACACCTGTGCTCTCTGAATTGGCAGTGTGGAATCTTAACCACTGGACTTCTAGGGAAGTCCCCCAGATCTCATCTTTTATCACCTACTATCCAAGCTGGGGGTGCTTGTTCTACACACGGCAGGAGCTACATGATCCAAGACTTGCCAACAACAACAGTTTGATAAATAGGAGGACTGGAAAGGACCCTAGGAATCTTGTTAGGTTTCCCCACTTGATGGATAGAGAAATCGAAAGTCTGAAAGAACATGACAAGTCTAAGGAGACATTGGTTACGGGAGCCTGGGTAATGACTATACTCCTGGTGGCCTGTCCCCCAGGCCTGATTATCCCTAATACTTTGCTAGAGTTATAGCACAACTAGCATCCAATATGTACCAGGCACTGTCTGAGATGTTTAGATATATTACTCAACACAATAAAGGAGGTACTATTATTGTTTTACACACGAGGCACAAAAACGTTAAGTGAATTTCTGAAATCTACAGAGTTAATCAAGGTCAGAATTGGGAGATGACCCTGAGCATGCGAGGCTCTTAACCTTTATAGCTCATTACCTTTAAGGAGAAGCCTGATAGCTGTGTTGTGGTAGAAGAGACACAGAGGCTCTGAGAGCAGCAAAAAGGAAGGGGGTGTCCAAAATATAATCTAGGCTGACTTTGATTTTGTAAAATGGCACTCTTCTGAGTGACTGTGAGCATTTTGATTCTCAATTTACCCCTGCTTGTGTCTTGGAGAAAGAGTACAGCTCACAAATCGACCACAGGACTAAGCACAGCCAGATGAGTGCCACAAGTGCTGAAAGAGAGACTTAAAAAAAAAATATATATATATATATATATAAATTTATTTATTTTGGTTAGGCAATATTACTAGAGATGGAGTGTACAGATTAAGGGAGGTGATAATTCTAACCATTTTCTCAAACACAGCCCACGTTAGAGGTGTTGTGTAGATGGATTGTTTTAAAGTGTGCATAGGTCGAGTGTGCATTCCACTTTGGGAAGTGAAAGCAAGATGGGAAAAGGATCTGATATTTATCACCAGCCAGGAATGGTGGAGGAATTGTCTGTGCTTAACATGGGGAGAAGTGTGAGGCTCATTATCCATCCTCGAAGAACAAATGTACAAAAAAATAAATGCATCCTCCCTTTCTCACACCATTAATTGGAACTCTTATGCAAGATAGAATGGGATGAATCATAGAAAATCAAATAGTAACGTTCAGTATCTATGTATTCAGCAAAAGTTAGATAAAAATCTCCCCAAGAGTTATTTTAAGGGTGGGAGGTGGTGAGATGGAGGAGATAAACTTAGGCTAACATGATCACTGAATTTCCTTGAAATTTTCAGAATTTGGGAAATCTTTTGCAAATGTGATGTATTAATATTCAAAATTGTTTTCCAGCTATTGAATATATATTGTTGTAAACCAAAAATGCCTAATAAAAAAGACCTTTGCTTTCCAGGATGGAAAGCATGATGCTTAGCTTCAAATGATTCAGTTAATTAACCACCACTAACTCCTAGACATAAGACAGCTTCTCCAGATGATTGGGTTTCACTTTTGTGGGTGGCAAAAACAAACAAACAAACAAACAAAAACCCAACTAGCATAAAGCAAAATACATGCGGTGGCAACTAATGGAATTTTTTTTTTTTTTTTTTTTTTTTGCTGCACTAGTGTCTTGGGAGTGGAAGTATCTCTTGTCTATTCTGGTGAATAGAAGCAGACATGAGTTATTATTATGGTCTCTGCCTCATAATTTCTGTGTCACCAAGATGTGCTCTGTTTATTACTGCACTTAAAAAGCTTTGGAATATTAGCCACATAAAGTCGCTCTCCATGGATTTGATTGCCACACTCTTCAGTTGTTCCAGGAAACTGAAACTGTAGAATCACATTTCTGGGGAGAACCAGTTCTCAGCCTGGTTTCTTCCTGATTGTGCTGTCCATGGGGAAAGTTTTGTGATTCATCAGTAAAGCAGGAATAATCCCCCGAATCTCCTGGTCTCTCCCTGTGTCTCCATGCACATTTGAGGAATTGAAACCTAGGGAGCAGAGAGGACTAGCTTAAAATCCCAGAAGTTAGTGAAGATTTGGACTTCTGATCTCATTTATTCCTAGACTGGGCTTCCCTGGTAGCTCAGCTGGTAAAGAATCTACTGCAATGCAGGAGACCCCAGATTGATTCCTAGGTCAGGGGGATCCCCTGGAGAAGGGATAGGCTGCCCACTCCAGTATTCTTGGGCTGCCGTGGGGGCTCAGACAGTAAGGAATCCACCTGCAATGCGGTAGACCTGGGTTCGATCCCCGGGTTGGGAAGATCCCTTGGGGGAGGGAATAGCTACCCACTCCAGTATTCCTGCCTGGAGAATTCTGTGGACAGAGGATCTGGCGGGCTACAGTCCATGGGGTCACAATCAGTTGGACATGACTGAGCGACTTTCCGTTAAGTTCATTCCTAGATCAGTGGGATCCAGTTGACTTGTAGAAGTTCTAAACATGTATAAGATGAGTGAGGGGAAGAGGTTCAGTTCACCTGATGTGCCAGTCTTCTGAAGTATGGAGGCCCTCAGTTTCCACAGGGTGGAGACAGTGAAGGTACCTTGGGGATTTAAAAAGGAAGGACAGGGTAAGAATGGTTCTAATTCTATCAACGTTCTTTGAGGATGGTTTGGCTTCATCAATAAGAAGGACAAATAAAAGGTGTTTCCAAAGTAATTACATTGAACTTTAGTTCCCTCAGTGGAAGAATGGGACTGGCCTTATGGACTGTTGTTAGGGTAAAGAGACCAGACGTGTAGAGCGCCCAACACTGCTCCCAGTACAGGGGGCCCTTAATATCCTCCGTTTTTCCTGTCTTATCTAATGATGTGGAGTCATTCCTCCAAGGATTGGTTGTGGTACTCTGGTTTCTGCACATTGGTGGGGATGGAGTTAGGCGCAGGGGTTTTTTTTTTTTTTTTGAAAGATGGGAAACAGTCCCTGATTCTAATCTCTTCATCACTAAGATTTTTAAAATGCTCTTGGAAGTCAGGGGTCAAATGAAACCCCCAATTTCCCTTATAGTAGTTCTGCATAGTACTGAAATAAAAGACAATAACAAAGGCAATATCAAAGATGACAATATCCTAACCAAGGATATTGGTGGCCATTGGACACCAGTGGCCTTGGTGTCCAGATTCCCTTTCTCATCTTGCTTCTCTTTCTCTACTATTTTGCTGCATGAAGTGAGAATAAAAAGTCATCTCTACACTCCCTACCTGGACCTGGGCTTAATTAGTATTAGTGGAATAGTTAGTTATAGTTAAAATTCTCCCAATTATTTGTATACCTGCTAAATTATTCAACAATTAAATGTTGGCACCCAAAGTTGGCAGTAGTCTACCAAATTAATACACTGATGTACTACTGGTTGGCTTCCCTGATAGCTCAGCTGGTAAAGAATAAGCTTGTAATGCAGGAGACCCTGGTTCGATCCCTGGGTTCGGAAGATTGGCTGGAGAAAGGATAGGCTACTCCACTCCAGTATTCTGGCCTGGAGAATTCCATGGACTATATATTCCATGGGGTCACAAAGAGTTGGNTCTGAGAGATTCCTGCCCGCAGTAGTAGATAGAATGGTCATCTGAATTAAATTCACCCATTCCAGTCAAGATCCTTCAAATATCATTTCTTATAAATGACCACAATTTTATTCTTGAAGCTTTTACTGTGAATGACTTTTCCAAGTTTTCCAGTCTTTCCATTCACTTTGACCTTTTCCTACAGAAGCTGTTCAAAATTTCCAGAATCAAAAACATAGATGGATCTTCTCCAGGATGAGTAAGATCCAAATTAAACTTCCAGGTTGACTTCTTAGGCTTCTTGTCTTTCTTCAGCGCCATCTTGAAGGCTTGCTTGCACGATCAGAATGCTAATTATAGTCTGACTACACCTGTCATTGTTTACTACCTACTTCAAATGATAATATTTGTTCAGTAAATAACTATGTAAAATAGAACCTAATTAGAATTTCTCTAATGGAAGATGTTTCCCATTGGTCCCTATTTTGCTAGTCACTGTGGAATGATGTTGCTTTTATTTTTATAAGAAGGCAGACACAAATGAGCACTTCTGTAATGAGATCATTTGTTTTCTAGAGTGGACTTGATTCTGCTACTTACCTTTAATCTCCCCTATTTAAATTTCACAATATGAGTAATAGGTGTCCTTATTAACCCCATGAAGAAATTAGGTTTAATAAAAGGAAACTCTGTCCTACACATTGATCAGTTTCTCAGACTTTTGGATTTCTGAATGCTTCTATGTTCACAACACTGAAAATGCACTTGCATCCACCTTAAAGGAAAGGAGAGGACTGATTGTGATGGCAGCACACATGGTACTCAGTTTTTATCAACCACGCTTTCTAGAAGTTAAAACAACTTTGATTATCTGAAGGAAGAGTTAAAAAATATTAAGAAATACATAATGCTGATAGGGAATTCATGTTTTGGCATTTACGATGCACATAAACCAGGGTCTAGAGTCACACCCGATGCTACCAAATAAACCAGCTCCCTCCTCTGTATTTCCTTTTCAGTTTCCCATGAATACATAAAATCCAGCATGTCCCAAACCAAAACCATCACCTTCC
>SJYV01021052.1:13876-59913 GCA_006410875.1 Neotragus pygmaeus | reverse complement strand
CCCACCCCACCCCCAAGCAAATGATCATCTTCTCCAGGGTTCTCTGCTTATTGATTGGCATTTCTACCCAGCCTATTTCCCCAAACAGATATCTCACTTCATGTTCCCTCTCCTCCTACATCTAACCAAGTCTTGAAAAATCTAAAATCAATAATTTGCAAATCTCCATTTTTAACATCCACCTGGAACTGCCTGAATTCAGACCACCATCCTTTGTCAACTTCACTTGAATTGACACGATGGCGTATTGTCTCCAGTGCTAAGTGGTCCCTTTCGAGCTGTAAACTTGAGTTCTGTAAACTCTAGCAGGGTGATTTTTGGTTTAAGAGAGACTGATAGTGTTGCTTATCTGCTTATCAATCTTCAGGGGTTATTCTTGGCTTTGGGAAGAATTCCAAATTTCTTAGGAGGATATCACTGTACCAACGGTCTCTGCTACCTTCTTCAACTCCATCCCACACCCCACCACACTGCTGACATGTTTCATCCAGGATGGATGCTGTGTGCTTCTTCCAGAGGACTCTGGCTTCCATCACTCTTGGTAATCTGCACATGGTACTCTTGCTTCCTGGAAAGCTTTGCTTCCCTTTACATCCATTTGAGTGAGTAATTTTTCAGATTTCAGCTTAATAATTGCTTGCCCTTGGAAGCCTTTCCTGATTTCTAGGACTAGGCTTTCCCTTATCTGCTTCCCCTACTGTTCAGTGACGTCTTTGAAGATCTGTGGTGCTGTTACTAAAATTACATCCTGAAGTCTGTCATAGTGCCCAGCATACAATAATTGTTCAATAAATACTTATTGAAGTTATGGCATGTCTACTGGAAAAAGGAAATTGGGGACATTTGATGAATTGCTTCAGCAAATTACTTTGTCTCAATTATTCTGATATTTTGAGATGAAGCCTGAGAGAGTGAGCACATGTTCATACATGTTTAACTTGAGTGATTAGTATTATTACTGTCAGTCTTTCCTTATCTGAGTTTGGATGAATAAACAAGTCTCACTCAGAGGCCAGATAACTTAGAATAACTTCTGACTTTGAGAAGTCAAACCACTTGTATTAGTCTTATATTGCTGTGTGACAAATTACCGCAAAATCAGTGGACTTGACATAATACCCATTAATTAGCTCTTAGTTGTCTAGGTCAGAAGTCCAGCATGAACTGTTTGGGTTCTCTGCCCAGGGTACTGCAAGGTGGAAATTAAGATGTCGGCTGGATTGAATTTTCATCTTCAGGCTCTAGGAAAAAAATCTCTCTTTCAATCCCGTTCTTGTTGGCAGAATTCAATTCTTAATTGTAGAACTCAGGTTCCTGTTTCCTTGATGTCTGTCATTCTCAGCTTCTAAAGGCCTTTTGTATTTTTTGCCAGGTAGCCCCTTCCATATTCAAGTCAGTAAAGTGAGAGTGAAAGTCACTCAGTTGTGTCCGATTCTTTGTGACCCTATGGACTGTAGTCTGCCAGGCTCCTCCCAGTCCATGGGATTTTCCAGACAAGAATACTGGAGTAGGTTGCCATTTTCCTTCTCCAGGGGGATCTTTCCAACTTAGGGATTGATCCCAGGTCCCCTGCCTTGCAGGCTTGTAATGGTGTGGCCAATTATTTGCATGGTTGAATTGCTGACTTTCTTTTCTATTGCCAGCTGGAGTAAACTCTTTGCTTCTAAAGGGCTCATATGTTTAGGTCAGGCCCACCCTCATACTCTGTCTTTTTTTTTTTTTATTGTAGTAGAGTTGATTTACAACATTGCATTATTTTCTGGTGTACAGCAAAGTGAATCAGTTATACACATACACATATCCATTCTTTGTAAGATTCTTTTCCCATGTAGGTCATTACAGTATTGAGTAGAATTTCCTATGTTCTATGGTAGGCCCTATTAGTTATCTATTTTTTTTATAATTGGAGGCTAATTACTTTACAATATTGTGGTGGTTTTTGCCATACATTTACATGAATCAGCCATGGTGTAGTAGTATGTATATGTCAATTCCAGTCTCCCAATTTATTCCTCTCCCCCTTTCCCCATTAGCAACTGAAAGTTTATTTTTTATTTGTCATAAAGTCAGTTGATATGTGATCTTAATTACCTCTGCAAAACCTTTTCACAGCAATACCTATATTAGTGTTTGAGTGACTAAATAAGAAGTATGAATATGCCAGGGTCCAAAAGTCTCCTGGGCCATTTCATAATTCTGCCTGCCACATCAGCAAATTGTATAAAAAATAAAAATGAGTGAAAACCAAATAGAAAATCTACAACAGAATTTGGTGCTTATAGTTGGATTTAGAGGGAGACATGTCCTAACGGTGATGTTTGATGTTATAGAATGAGAATCGTGTCCAATACAAACATCAGTCAATGTAAACTGGAGGCTGTGTTATTGATTTAGCTCCACATTTCATAGCTTTCTTCCTCTCTCTGACTGGCCCAGGATGCATGTTTTACCAAATTCTTTATCTTTTCCATCCTTGCTACCATCATTTTCATTGCTACCACTCACTGAATATTTATTCTGTATCAGTGTGCCATGTATCTTTTCAATTCCTTCAGCAGCTCTTACATAGTTATTATTGTGTTCATTTCATAAATTCACTTAAGACCATTCAGCACATAAGTGGCTTAAACTCTAGCCGTGCGACTCAAGTCCAGTATTTTATCTCAGTATCATGTCTATGTCTTTCGAGATTGTGATAAACTAGATTCATTCAGGATCATGTGTTGGTAATATAAGGATCAGAGTGCAGTAGCTTGAAAATTCCAAGTTTCTCCTTAAGTCAGTAGCTAAAGACGCATCCCACCTGCCTTCTGAGCAAATGGCTCTTATGGGCAGATAACACATCCCATGTTTATTTCCTCTGTCATGATCTGTTAATTATGAACTAAGTGATTGAATCATCTTAATAAAACTGGCCTCTAAATACTGAACTGTAAACTTGCATGAGTCAGGATCGTATGTCCTGTGAGGATTTTTTCTTTCTTTTTAAATTGAATTTCACTTTAACATTCCCAGTAAAGTGTAACAATAGGATGCTCTGTTTCAAGAGTTTAGTCAGACCCAGCTGCTATGAAAATAATATGTTTGAGAAAATTGACTTGACATTTGATGGCCTTATGATTCTTCTGACAGGATATAATCAACTCATTAGGGAGAAACAGAAGCCTGCCTTGTGTTGCTACGTAATTCTGGGCATGACTGCATTCCCTCCAAGTTGGGTGGCTGAGCTTTCAGGGAAAACTAGGGCTCCACTGCCTTGGGGCCAGCAGACAAAGTGATTGCATTTATGTTCTTTTCCTCTGTCCACTGCCCTTGATCTGATGAGTGGGAAACTTTACTTTCTTAAGCCAACATTTTTTCTTCTTCTTCTTTTCCTCCCCTGAAGTCTAAATTTATAACAAGCGCTGGGATTTAAAAGATTCTCTCAGCCTTCCTTCCACTCAGGAATCGCTGGGGCAGCTCTCTTGGGAAAGTGATTAGAAGCAGGAAGTGGCAATTAGGATGCTTGATTTCAGTNATATGGTTTAAGTGTGTCCAGAGACAAGAGAGGAGATAAGGCAGTGAATAGCATACTGTGTGTGTCTATAATATAGTTGATGATATAGACTAAACATAGAAACCAGAAGGAAACATCAAGTTCTGGAAGACTTGGAAATGAATTTGTTACTGAAAATGTTTGATTGAGACTGACCTACTGAAACCTCAAAAACTCATTTGAACGTGTATCATTTAGCATTAGTGTCTTTAACTTGCAGAAAACCAAAAATTAAATCTACATGGGGATTTCTTGCTCATATGATTAAACTTTAGGGATCTTTCACAACCCACACACAGCTGGATTCAGGGATTAAAGATGGTACAAGCACTGACTTTTCCCCACCTCTTGGGTCTGCCTGTCACTATTGTTGGCACCAGTCAGACAAACGTATTCCATGTGGGGAAGAAACGGCTACAGAATTTTCAGCCTAGTATCATCCCAGGGCATAGTACATACAGAAAGAAAGAGAATGAAATGTACTGGCATGTCTGTGACCTGGATCACATACATGTCTCTGAAATAGAAGTGGAACCAGTTCCACTAAAGCACATGGACTAAAAGTGGGGTCAGGTTGCTCCCCCAAAGGAAGTTTAAAAAATTCCTTGAGATAGTCTTTAAATTTTCAAAAAGTGGTAGGTTTCCATTTCAATGGGCATCGTGGGCCTTCATCTTTAATACTTTATAATTCATACAGTTGAATGCTTTGTATGATCATATGGGGAAATGGTTATATGGTGGCCAAAGTATTTAAATGTTACTTAAGAAGAGGATTTCAGGACTTCCCTGGTGGTGCAATGGATAGGAATCTGCCTGCCAATGCTGGGGACATGGGTTCGATCCCTGGTCCAAGAAGAGTCCATATGCTGTGGAGGATTAAGCCCAGGCACCACAACTACTGAACCTGCACTCTAGGGCCTGTGAACCAAAACAACTGAGCCTGTGTGTCCTGACTACTGAAGCTCATAAACCTAGAGCCCGCGCCTCACAAGAGAAGCCAACCCCATGAGAAGCCCACACATCGCAACAGAGAGTAGCTCCCACTCTCTGTAACAAGAGAAAGCCCACATGAAGCAAGCTAGACCCAGCTCAGCCAAAAAAAAAAAAAAAGGAGAGGACTTCAGTGTTAGGAAAGGACTGTTAGGAAATAAGTACAAATGCAAAATTATTTTTTAAAAATCTGTAGAGAAATTTAACAGTAAATATAAGAACTTTTTAATGCTGCTTAATCATTTCACCTAACACATTCATATCTTGAAATTAATTTTAAGGTAAAAATAAGTCAAGCACAGATGAATATATACAAGTTTATTGTACATTGCTGCTATGCCAAAGGAAAATTTTGAAAGAGATGGGAATATCAGACCACCTGAACTGCCTCTTGAGAAACCTATACGCAGGTCAGGAAGCAACAGTTAGAACTGGACATGGAACAACAGACTGNTATAACAAGGGCTGGGATTTAAAAGATTCTCTCAGCCTTCCTTCCACTCAGGAATTGCTGGGGCAGCTCTCTTGGGAAAGTGATTAGAAGCAGGAAGTGGCAATTAGGATGCTTGATTTCAGTTCCCAGGACTATCTGAGTTCTCTGTGGGCCTCTGACAGACTCATCTTAACTTCTCTGCTCACTCCCCTGCCATGAAACTCCAGCGTCCAACTCTCTACTGCTTTGTCCATGTTTTTTCTCCAAATAGGCAGTTTGGAGGTAGGACAAGACAACCATCTTTAGAGTGTAAATCTCAATTCCCTAGCACCCAGGAAGAGATGAAATTTCTTTAGGCCACATTTTTGCATCTGTAAAGTGGGACCAAGAAAGCTATTGTGAGTGCCAGAGGAGATCACTTATAGGACTAGCAGGGTTCTAGGTGTGGGTCTTAAATTCTGCACTAGGTTTGCTTTCCTGGAACTTTCAGCAGCTTACGTCTTTCTGGTCAAATGGTCAGTAAATATGTGCTTGACATTATGTTAAAAAAGGCCTCAAAATAAAGTAATCATACCAAATATGAAATTGAATTATTGCAGTGATAGTGATTTATATGCATTTCAGGATTTTTNGGAACTTTCAGCAGCTTACGTCTTTCTGGTCAAATGGTCAGTAAATATGTGCTTGACATTATGTTAAAAAAGGCCTCAAAATAAAGTAATCATACCAAATATGAAATTGAATTATTGCAGTGATAGTGATTTATATGCATTTCAGGATTTTTAGCTTACAAAGCTAACATTATTAAGTCTATTCTCAGTTATATAGGGTTCTGATTCACAGTATTATAGTATCACCAGAAAAGGAACTCTGTCTTTCGTGTCCTGAGCATCTAGGGAAGTTCTTGATACATAGAACACATTCCTTGGAGATATGCTAAATGAGTGAATTTAATAATTAACTAAATGTCCTTCAAATAATTTTCAACCTCTGTGCTTCACTTCTTTTTGTATTCTTTATACTGGGGATAAGCAAACTATAGCCTATGGACCAAATACTGCCTGCTGTCTGTTTTTGCAATAAATTTGTGTTTAAGCAGAACCATGCCCATTAACTCTTGACAAGGAAATGGCAACCCACTCCAGTATTCTTTCCTGGGAAATCTCATGAACAGAGGAGCCTGGTAGGCTATAGTATATGGGGTCGCAAAGATTCGGACACAACTTAGTGACTAAACAAACAGCAATAATGCCATCCATTACAGTACTACAACACAGAATGAAACAGTTGTGACAGGGACTGTATAGACTGCAAAATATTTGCTATTGTCTTTCTCCAGTTTTTGCTTCATAACCCCTACTCATTCTCCTTGGATTTGTTTATATGACTCCCTTTCTGGAATGCCTCCTTTGAAGTTTCCTAGTTTGGTTAGTCACTCCTGGTCATGGGTCTAGGCCTAGTCGCTTCTCGTACTTTTCCTGTTGCAGCACTGATCAGCACTTTGCACATTAAGAAACCCACCTTCTTCGGGATTATTTGATTTGTCCCGAATAATACCAATAAATAGAGAGAATGGATTTGCTCTGAGATATAGCTGAATCCAAGGCTACTACACCTTGTTCAGTTGCTAAGTTGACTTTTTGTGACCTCATAGACTACACCACCCTAGGCTTCCCTGTCCTTCCCCATCTTCCAGAGTTTACTCAAACTCATGTCTGATGACTCGGTGATCACATTCAACCATTTATTACTGTGTCTTCTCCTCTTTTCTTCAGTCTTTCTGAGCATCAGGGTCTTTTCCAATGAGTCAGCTCTTCGTAACAGGTGGCCAAAGTATTGGGGCTTCAGCTTCAGCATCCGTCCTCCCAGTGACTATTCAGAATTGATTTGCTTTAGGATTGACTGGTTTGATCTCCTTGCTGTCCAAGGGACTCTCAAGAGTCTTTTCTAACACCACAATTTGAAATCAACAGGTCTTTGGCTCTCAGCCTTCTTTATGATCCAACTCTCACATCTGTATATGACTACTGGAAAAACCATAGCTTTGACTGTGTAGACCTTTACTGCCAAAGTGAGGTCTCTGCTTTTTAATATGCTGTCCAGGTTTTTTATAGATTTTCTTCCAAAGAGCAAGTGTCTTTTAATTTCATGGCTGCAGTCAGTCTTCAGTGATTTTGGAGACCAAGAGAATAAAATCTGTTACTGCTTCCTCTCTTTCCTCTTCTATTTGCCATGAAGTGATGGGACTGGATGCCATTATCTTAGTTTTTTGAATGTTGAGTTTCAAGCCAGCTTTTTCACTCTTCTCTTTTACCCCCATCAAGAGTCTCTTTAGTTCCTTTTCACTTTTCCATTAGAGTGATATCATCTGCAAATCTGAGGTTGTTGATATTTCTCCTGGCAATCTTGATTCCAGCTTGTGATTCATCCAGCTGGCATTTCACATGATGTACTCTGCTGCTGCTGCTGCTAAGTCACTTCAGTCATGTCCGACTCTGTGTGANGGCTGCCATCTATGGGGTTGCACAGAGTCAGACACAACTGAAGCGACTTAGCAGTAGCAGCATGCTGAGGAAAAATTATCACATAGATGATGAGTTAGAAAGTTAAGAGCCAGTTGCTTTACAGTGATTGGAATGAGACAGTTACTCAAGTATTTTCTACTAGTTACAAGCACCAAAACAGCCAAATGAATTGATACTGATTTCCATCTATCCAGTCCTAAAACATCCATTATATTGATTGTAGTAGATCAAGACTGGGGTCCTTCTTTCCTATAAACTGTGAAGGAAGTATTCATATCTGTTCTATTTTCGTCTGGCCTCCATTTTTGTCTAAAAATAGGGTAAGTGCTTAGGGACCTTATGTCAAAAGTAATAAAAGTGACTAGAAATAACCACCTTTTGAGTATGATATAGTAATAGGTTGCCTCATTTTGAGTAACAAGACCCATTACCATATTTTGGTGGTGAGTGCCTGACCAGGAGCAAGTCACTTAAGTTCTTTGAGTCTCAGTTGTTGCTGTTGTTGTTTTTTAAATTGATGTATAGTTGCTTCACAGTGTTGTGTTAGTTTTTGTTGTATAGCAAAGCAAATCAGCCACAAACACACATATATCCCTTCTTCCTTGATTTCCTTCTCATTTAGGTCACTACAGAGCATTGAGTAGATTTCCCAGTGCTACACAGTAGATTCTTATTCAGTTCAGTTCAGTAGCTCAGTTGTGTCCTACTCTTTGCAACCCCAGGGACTACAGCACGCCAGACTTCCCTGTCCGTGATGGGGAAGCTCCCGGAGCTCCCGGAGCTTACTCAAACTCATGTCCATCAAGTTGGTGATGCCATTCAACCATCTCATCCTCTGTCATCCCCTTCTCCTCCCGCCTTCAATCTTGCTCAGCATCATGGTCTTTTCAAATGAGTCAGTTTTTTGCATCAGGTGGCCGAAGTATTGGAGCTTCAGCTTCAGCATCAATCCATCTAATGAATATTCAGGACTGATTTCCTTTAGGATGGACTGATTGTATCTCCTTGCAGTCTAAGAGACTCTCAAGAGTCTTCTCCAACACCACAGTGCAAAAGCATCAATTCTTTAGTGCTCAGCTTTCTTTATGGTTCTCACATCCATACATGACTACTTAAAAAACCACAGCTTTAACTAGATGGACCTTTGTCGGCAAAATAATGTCTCTGCTTGGGAGGGATTGGGGGCAGGAGNCTCCAACACCACAGTGCAAAAGCATCAATTCTTTAGTGCTCAGCTTTCTTTATGGTTCTCACATCCATACATGACTACTTAAAAAACCACAGCTTTAACTAGATGGACCTTTGTCGGCAAAATAATGTCTCTGCTTTTTAACATGTTGTCTAGGTTTGTCATAAGATTCTTTTTGGTGATCTATTTTATGCATAGTAGTGTACGCATGTCAATCCCAATCTCCCAATCCATCCTGCTTTGGTATCAATGCATTTGTTTTTTACATTGGTGTCTGCTTTTCTGTTTTGTAAATAAGATAATCTATTGAGCCTCAGTTCTGCCCTCTGTAAGCTGAGGCTAACTGCCTGACATCTTTACAATATAATTCCTAGTATCATATAAAATATATGTGAAAAAATTTAAAGATTGTAAGCACTTTACATGAAAAGTTGATTATGTCTTTTCTGAGGGTTCTATTTAAGTGTGTAAGTTCAAGCCTCTGGTTACTTAACCTCTAAAATGATGTTTCCCCACTTTGCTTAGTGGGAATAATAGTACCCCAGAAATCTGCAATGAGGAATAAATGTGATGCTCAATAATTGTTAATCCCTCAATAGTCTCTCCTTGTAAGATGTACCCTTATGAATGTGACTGATCAAAATATCATATGCAAATTTTAGTACTGCTTCTATTTTATTAGCCCAGGTAATCTAAATTTAAATTTAAGCAAAGCAAGCATTATTAGAAAGAATTGTAATTCTGGTTATTTTATTGGCTTGTCAAGGTGTATCTAACTGAAGATGTCCTTAATGACTATTTTCCATTTGATGTTAGAGTTGAGAGGTGGAAAAAATAATTAAGGTGTAGAAAGTGAGCTGTCAGCTTTATTATTGATAGATCTACTGGCTTAGGTGTATGAGCAAATAACTTTGATATTCCACACGTGAAATGGAATTATTCAGTCATAGATATAAGCAGACAATTTAAAGACTGTCCCATGTCTAGAAAACTCCTCAAGTAAATTTAGAGTACAGAGGGTGACACAAGATATGTTTTTCCCTGTGGGCAGATGGGTTCCGATAAAAGAGAGATAAGATCAAGAGTCTGAAACACATATAACCAATCATTTATCTTAAAATTGAATCTAGATTCAATACCTTACAGTAAAATATTCGATATCTTACAGTAAAAATCCCATCATATGTTTTTGCAGAAATTAATAAGATGATTTTAAAATATACAGAGAACACTGAAGGACTTAAAATTGCCCAGAAAACTTTGGATCAGAATAAAGTTCCATGTTTTGCCACCATATATATATATATATATGCTGCTGCTAAGTTGCTTCAGTCGTGTCTGACTCTGTGCACCTCCATAAATGGCAGCCCACCAGGCTCCCCCATCCCTGGGATTCTCCAGGCAAGAACAACCAGAGTGGGTTGCCATTTCCTTCTCCAGTGCATGAAAGTGAAAAGTGAAGTTGCTCAGTCATGTCCGACTCTTCATGACCCCATGGACTGCAGCCTACCAGGGTCCTCCACCCATGGGATTTTCCAGGCAAGAGTACTGGCGTGAGGTGGCACTGAATATATCGTGTGTATATACATATACAAGAAAATGATCTTATGCATATCCCATTGCTTAATGTTGACAAAGAACAACAATCCAGAGTGGCATGTTAATGCCCTGGAAGACAACTACAGTGCATGTCCTTGGCACACTGAATCTTGAAAACTTTAATTAAGAAGCAACACAATAGAAGAAGGAAGTTCAGAAAGGGGATAATAATCTCTCAGTGTAATATGGGGCTTTATAGTCTTCTTCTTTAAGAGGCCATAAAGATGTTTAGTCACCCAGTTTTATTTGACTCTCTTTGCAACCCCATGGACTGCAGCATACCAGTCTCCTCTATCCATGAAATTTCCCAGGGAAGAATACTGGAGTGGGTTGCCATCTCCTCCTCCAGGGGATCTTCCTGACCCAGGGCTCAAACCTGCAGCTCCTGTCGCATCTCCTGAATGGCAGGCAGATTCATTACCGCTAAACCACGGGGGAAGCACAGTATGAGGATGATGAGCCTGCATTACATCCCCAGTTGAGAAATCAGGAATCAGGATCTCAGAGAGGTTTTCTCAAAGCACAGAATTAGTGAGTGGATAGACATCATATGTTCAAAATGGTAGTTTTGGGGTTTTCTCATTTTCTCTCTGAAGTAAATGGTGTGCAAAGGCATGCCTCTGCATCATGGCAGGATTACTCATATTCATTACGGTTAACTACTTAAATGAAAAAAATAACTCAGCATTTTCTCATCTAGTTTCTTGGACTAAGACACACTACCTCATGTTTTATTTCCTTATAGATGGTGGGCATTCAATGTTGCAAGTGACTATCTAAATATATGAATATTATGAGGACAGTCAACACAGTTGGAATGTTCCATGACACAGACCTCGTAACCACTCTCCGTCAGGAATGTTCCACATTTACAATCTTACTGTCCTTTATTTCTGAGCATGTGTCGTTTAAAAATAGATGCTCATTAAGTCTGTGAAGACTCGCCCTTCAAGTATTAAGGTCTCAGATATTCTTGGCACATATTGTTTTGGCGATCTACACAAGAGAGATGCATGTTCCAGGCAGGGCAGCCAGTGGACCATTCTGGAAGGCTGGTTGCCCCCAGTGAGTGATCTGAGAGAAGGGGATTGGTGTCAGGAGCCTGCAGATAGGATTTATGATCCCAGGGAAATTGCGGTGCCTGCTGAAAGCCTTCAGAAGCAGAGCCAGTGCATAGAGAGGTCGTTTTCACTTTTCATGCGCACTTGAGCCTGGTAAATTTGGAGACGCATGTTGCTAACTCTATTTTAAAGACAAGGAAACTGAACACCAGTGATATTACAGAGCTTGACCGGTCTCACAGAGATATCAGTGGCAGAGTTGGCATTTGAACCCATGTCTGCCTTAAGCTGAAAACAATGTCCTTTGTGGCTCCAACCTATGGCCTCCCCACTGTTGAATGCTGTGACCTCAGCAGTGTCCTGGGTATCAGTGCTCTGAACAGCATCATCAGTGTGAAGTGAAAAAAAAACAAACCTGGATCAGTATCCAGGCATCTTTCATCTTGGTGTCTCAGGCAACATGTCTTCAAAGAAAACAGCCTTGAGAAGGAAGGAGACAGACGAGGCCCTGTCTCTGCTGCTAACTGTTTGTGATCTTGGGAAAGATCACTCCATGTCTCTGAGCTTTGATCATTTCATCTTCCGACATGGATCTCTTGACGTCACAGAGAGTACTAAATAGAGTCTCAGATGTGGAGGGATGGTAAAAACATGGGATATGCTTGATTCATTCAGGACCATGACTCACAGTAACTCAGAAAAATCTGGGGGGTGGTGACGACCGTTTCTCTGATCCCCACTCTATGCTTTGTTCCCACTCTGTGATCACACTTCCTGCCCCATGGCTACCACGTGGCTAGTGCTTTTAACCATACCCCCAGCTGATACATTGGAGTACAGGTAATCCAACTTCCAGTGTCAGAAGGTGACAGATTAATTCTAGGGCGTTAATAATTGGCAACCCAAACCTCACCAGTGCTTGTGCATTGAATTCTTCTAAAACAGGGATTCATAATCTGAAGTCCCACTCATTCACAGGCTTCAGGGAGCCAATAAAGCATCTAAAATTGCATGAACAATTGTATATGTCCATATGTGACTTTTTTATGGGTAGTGGCTTGAGTTTCTGTCAGATACTTAAAAGTCCCAGCGAACCCAAATAGTTAAACATTTGTTCTAGCATATATAGTTTCAAGACCATGTGAGTCACCTAAGTTAGAATCTCCATCACCTTCAGCTATTGCTGCTCTGTCATAAGCAGTATCCAGTGTATCACTGGGTCCTACCTTGTGAATTCTCCATAAATGTAATTTTCCTCTAAGCTTACTTTAATCATTGAGACTTTCATCATCAGTCATCAGGAGTACTGAAATATTTGAAATGGTCTTCCTGCCTCTACTCTTGGTACCTCTGAGCAATCTTCTGCAGTCTTGTCACATGGACCTTCCCAAAACACACATATAATCTGCTGCTGCTGCTGCTGCTGCTAAGTCACATCAATTGTGTCCAACTCTGTGCTACCTCATAGACTGCAGCCCACCAGGCTCCCCCATCCCTGGAGTTTTCCAGGCAAGAATACTGGAGTGGGTTGCCATTTTCTTCTCCAATGTATGAAAGTGAAAAGTGAAAGTGAAGTCACTCAGTCGTGTCCGACTCTTAGCGACCCCATGGACTGTAGCCTTCCAGGCTCCTCCATCCATGGAATTCTCCAGGCAAGAGTACTGGAGTGGGTGCCATTGCCTTCTCCGAACCTGATGCTATTCTGCTTCTACTGGCTTCCTTACATCTGCAAGCTGACCTTCTTTATACTTCATGGCCTTCAAGACCCCCGACTGCCTGGTTCTAGTCTAGCATTTAAGTTGTGTGTATGTGTGGGTGTTCAGTTGTATCCAACTCTTTGTGACCCTATGGACGGTTGCAGAGAGACCCTGCCAGGCTCTTCTGTCCACAGAATTTTTCAGGCAAGAATACTAGAGTGGGATGCCATTTCCTCCTCCAGGGGATCTTCCTGAACCAGGGATAGAATCAGTGTCTCTTGCATCTCCTGAATTGGCATGAGGATTCTTTACCAGAATATATCTCCCAACTACCTTTTACGAACTCTATTAACTCTATAACAGGTGATCCCACACTGTTATATAGGATTGGCAAGAAAGTTGATTCGGGTTTCCCTATAACATCTTATGGAAAAAGCCGAATGAGCTTTTTGGCCAATCCCAATATGATTTTGCTCTTTCCTCTGTCTGGAATAGCCTTTACCTTATACAGTTAGCAAAGTACTTCTCAGTCTTCAGGGCCCAGTATTACAATGTCATGTCCATCATGAAGTCTTCTCCTTATCTCTCCCTGGAAGAGTGAGTCATTCCTTCCTTCATATTCCAAATCTCATCTCTTACGTGGTTGTTTCTACCAAATTGTATTTCCTTAATTCTGTAGATCTTAATTCCTACCATCCTCTGACTTTCATATTGTCAGAGGTGACCAGGATGAGCAAAGCTGGTCATTGGTAATAAATAGTTCACAGTGTTACAGTTTCTAAGTAAAAATTTGTTGAATAAAAAAATCATTAGTCTCAGAATTAATGTTGAAGAAGTAGGCAAACTGCAGACAACAGGAAGTAGGACCTGGGGTCAGTCTTCACCACACTTGACAAATTACACGTCACACTGGTTACTGCTTTGATTTGTAAAATGGGAGCAGAATGTCCATAATTGTATATTGAAAATGATTGGGTCAGTACATAGAGGCTTGTATATTGGAAAGGGTATTGAATTAGGAGTTAGGAAACTTAGATCTTAATATCAGACTGCTATTAACTCCTTATCTGGCCTTGGCCAAATTTTTTTTTTTTTTTTGTCTAAGGGTCTCAGTGTTCTTAACAATACAATATTGAGCCAGAATGTCTCTCAGATCACTTCTAGCACTGAAATTTTATGATCCTAAGAGAATAAGCTATAACCCTACACTCTGGTCTGGTTTCCTGTGTTTCTCAAAGAGAAATGGAGATATGAAAACTACCACACCTCAATGAAAAATATGTCTTTTTATTTGAGGACCTTCTCAGATGACTCAGTGGTAAGAATTTGCTTGCCATGCAGGAGACCCAGGTTTGGTCTCTGGGTTGGGAAGATCCCCTGGAGAAGGAAATGGCTACCCACTCCAGTATTCTTGCCTGGGAAATCCCATGGACAGTGGAACTTGGCAGGCTATAGTCCATGGGGTTGCAAAGAGTCAGACACAACTTAATGACTAAACAGCAGCAGTAGGAGGCAGTAGGGAAGTAACATCTTCGTGGGGTTGATCTGGTCTACTGTCAGTTCAATTCAGTTGCTCAGTCGTGTCTGACTCTTTGCTACCCCATAGACTGCAGCATGCCAGGTTTCCCTATCCAACTCCACCAACTCCTGGAGTTTGCTCAAACTCATGTCCATTGAGTCAGCGATGCCATCCAATCATCCTATCCTCTGTCATCACCTCCTCCTCTTGCCTTTAATCCTTCCCAGCATCAGGGTCTTTCCCAATGAGTCAGTTCTTCACATCAGGTGGGCAAAGTATTGGAGTTTCAGCATCAGTCCTTCCAATGAATGTTAGGACTGATTTCCTTTAGGATTAACTGATTTGATCTCCTTGCATTCAAAGGACTGCACCACAAATCCAACACCACAAGATATCTCAATTGTGTGAAACCCTGACGTTAGTGTCTAATTTCCCATAAAAGCTTTTATTAGGCTCTTCTGAGTCAAAGATCCCCTATAAGACCATCTAGAATTATGACTCAGGCTTGGTAAATTAATAGGAGGGTCAAGAGGCTCAAGAACTATGGCAGGAGTCAAGATCTTAAATCTGGACCACACTCCAAATCTGGCCAGGGTCCTTGGAAAATATAAGCATGAATCACATGTCCTCTTAAAGAGACTGGGTGGGGTGAAATATTAATATTTATGTATGCATGCCAGGGTATTTCTTTCATGATGATAAAAATTCTGGTATTAATGGTTTAGTAGAATCCCATGGACAGAGGAGCCTGGCAGGGCTATAGTCCATGGGGTCATAAAGAGTTTTAAGACATTTAACTTCCACAAAAGGATACAGACCTATTTCAACTGTGTCAGCTCTCTTTGGGTGATCATGTAATCTCTGAATCTTTGACACAGTCTTGAAGAGCAAGCAAAGAAACAAACAGAAAATCTCTTAGGTGGTGCAAATGCATATTAGCACTTTTGTTTTAAAATAATTTGGTTTATTTTTGGCTGTGCTGGGTCTTCAGGGCTGCCTGGGCTTTTCTCTAGCTGTGGTACGTGGCCTTCTCATTGCGATGGATACTCTAGTTGTGGAGGTCCAGCTCCGGGGTGTGCAAGCATCAGTAGTTGTGGCTGCTCGGCTCCAGAGCATAGTCTTGGTAGTTGCGGCACAGAGGCTTAGTTGCTCCACAGCACGTGGGATCTTGGTGGATCAGGGATTGAACCTGTGTCTCCACCTGCATTGGCAGGTGGATTCTCTATCACTGAGCCACCCAGGAAGCCACCCAGGAAGCACCCAGGATGGTATTTTTAAAAATAGTTTGGTCTTTTAAACAGAATATAAATACTTAAAGTGAGCTTGTAAGACCCGTATTGTAATTCCAGCTTTGACACTTATTAATTGGTTATTTTAGCCAAGTCACCTACCCTCAGTAGGCTTCCAATTTCCCTGCATTGTGAAAGTCAAAATAATAATTTGAACCTTATTGTGAAAGGTAAAAAAAGAAAAAAATCAAGTACCAAGCACAGGGCTTGATGTATGGAAAGTTATCAATGAATATGTAAATGAGCTGTAAAAACAGTAGTAGAGGATAAAAAAAATGAGTCTTTATTGTATAAAAGAAGTAAGCCTCAACCTCATCTTCATATATATTAATCTAACTACTTTAGGTCATAATCATTATTGCATGAGGTAATGAGATTTGGAAGGACACAGGTTCCATAGAAAATTCCAGTGTCCTAATAACTTCAAAATATTGCAGCTTAAAATATGAAACCAGTTGGAATGGATGGAAAGTTCCTCAGAAATCTAGTATCTTTTTTTTCCCTTTCTGAATTTATTTACTTTAAACAAAGCACTAACTCTATGCTGGGAATACTATTTCTGTCTCTCTCTATTTGAAGCATGATATACTTTAGGAACTGTTTTGAATTTTAGTAGCTTTTTAATGTACAATTTTTTTCTTTAATCTATTGTTTGTGGTGACTAAAATGCTCATTTAATTCTGCATGCCATGTATTATTATTTAAATGTTTCATGCTTTTATCCAATCATTTTGTTGTCTAATATTTCCTGAATAGGACAGAGTACTCTAAAGGGAAAAAAAGGTGAACTGTGAATGGATTGGCTATATCCTGGAGAAATATAAATATACACACTCTTTTGGGTTTCCCAGGTGGTACAATGGTAAAGAATTCTCCTGTCAATACAGGAGACACAGAAGATGCAAGTTTAATCCCTGGGTCAGGAAGATCCCCTGGAGAAGGAAATGGCAATCCACTCCAGTATTCTTGCCTGGAAAATCCCGTGGACAGGGGAGCCTGGTGGGCTTGCAGTCCATGGGGTCTCAAAGAGTTGGATACAACTTAGTGCCTGAGCATGTACACACGCAGACTTCTATGTGCAACAAACAAAATATTTAAATGCAATTTCAGGATTTAATAGCTCTGAAGCCATTCATGCACTTAAAGACCACTGCTAAGAATTACGTTCTAGATGATGACTTTTGTCTAGAAATTCACACTTCCCCGTCCTCCACACTCTACTTTCAAAGCCCACCTAAAATGAAATGTGATCTTCCAAACCTGTGTGAAAAGGGCACTTGTTTTTCATTTAACAGTCAATGTCAACATTATCTACACATATTCTGTTATTAATTTGAGAGACATTAATTTTGGGCCCAATAACAATGAATAATTTCTTTAGTAAAGGAGGGAAATCTTCAAAGTTTGAAATGACCATGATTTTAGCGGTGTTTTTTTTTCACAAATTCTCATATTATTAATAATAACAACAGTAATAATTTGTATAGTGGGTTTCAGTTTTCAGAGCTTTCGTCTCTGATTTATTCCATTCTCAACAACCTTGTGAGGTGGTAAGGGTGGACATTTGTTGATTTATGACTGTCCAGCATCCATTAATTTGAGGGACCTAAGTAGCCCCCACTTTGTACAATCTCAGTGGGACTATTAATCAATGTCCACTGCTTTCCTAATAGAGGACTGGAGGCCCCTGGAGGCGATGTATTCTCTTCCCTTGCGATTCTTTCTCTCACTATTTCAAAGCAGGCAATGGATTTGTAATCTACACTGAGTCGATTAGAGTCTTTCTCCCCCGAGTTTGCATGTTGTATCCAGTGACTCACAAGCAGGAGTGGGGGGTGGGAAATGGTCCGGCTCTTTCATTGCAGGTGTACACTCTGCTGAGTTGGGAGGATGCTCTTGTTACCTTGATCCTATACTGACTTTCATTCCGATTTTTGCCTCATTCCTAAGGCTGGATACAAGCCTATCAATTTACTTTGTGACATCTTTGACAACATTCCAATACATTCCCTTTTTAAGTTTACTAGATTTAGCCTGAGTTGCCACCAGGAAAGAATGGAAACTATGGAGAAAACAGAGTAGATTTTTAAAAAATCTCCATGTTACATACAAGAATGTAGAGTTGCAATTAAATAGTAGAAAGTGAAGCCAGACCTTTAAGACTTTAAGACTGTGTCTTAATTTAAGACTTATACTGTTTTACGATTTTTTTTTACACTTTTGGTAGCTCCTTGGTTTTTTGTTTGTTTCCTTATATGTGTATATATACGTGTGTGTGTGTATACACATATATATCTGTATATTCAGATTTAGGTGTATATATGTGTATATACATGTATTATGTGTACACATATGTGTTTCTATGTGTATGTATGCATGTGTATGCACATATATGCATACACACACATAAATATGTATGTGTGTGTGTCTGTGTGTCTGTGAGTGTCTGCAGGTGTTCTTGCTGCATGTCCAACTCTTTGAAACCCCAGAGGAACCTGCCAGACTCCTCTGTCCATAGGATTCTCCAGGCAAGCATCCTGGAGCGGGTTGCCATGTCCTCCTCCAGGGGAACTTTTATATATGCATATGTACACACACGCGCATATGGGCTCCAGGTGGTTCAGACAGTAAAGAATCTGCCTGCCAATGCAGGAGACCCAAGTCTGATCCCTGAGTCGGGAAGGGAGAGGCCATGGCAACCCACTCCAGTATTATTATTTTTAAAATTATTTATATTTTTTTAATGGAAGGATAATTCCTTTATAGAATTTTGTTGTTTTTTCTCAAAACCTCAAATAAATCAGCCATAGGTATACATATATCCTCTCCCTTTGGAAACTCCTTCCCGTCTCCCTCCCCATCCTACCCCTCTAGGTTGATACAGAGCCCCTGTTTGAATTTTCTGAGCCATACAGCAAATTCCTGTTGGCTATCTGTTTTACATATGGTAATGTAAGTTTGCATGTCACTGTTTTCATACATCTCACCATCTCCTCCCCTCTTGCCATGTCCATAAGTCTATTCTCTATATCTGTTTTTCCATCGCTGCCCTGTAAATAAATTCTTCAGTACCATTTTTCTAGATTCCGTATGTATGCATTAGAATATGATACTTATGTTTCTTTTTCTGACTTACTTCACTCTGTATAACAGGCTCTAGATTCTACCAGCTCATTAGAACTGACTCAAAGGTCTTCCTTTTTATGGCTGAGTAATATTCTATTGTGTATATATATCACCACTTCTTTATCCATTCATCTGCCGATGGGCATCTAGGTTGCTTCCATGTGCTAGCTATTGTAAATAGTGCTGCATTGAAAAATGGGATGCATGTGTCTTTTTCAATATTTGTTTCCTCAGGGTATATGCCTAGGAGTGGGATTGCTGGGTCATATGGTCATTTTATTCCTAGTTTTTTAAGGAATCTCCATACTGTCTTCCATAGGGGCTGTATCAATTTACATTCCTACCAACAGTGCAAGAGCATTCCCTTTTCTCCACACCCTCTCCAGCATTTATTGTTTATATGCTTTTTGATAATGGCCACTCTGGTGTGAAGTGATATCTCATTGTAGTTTTGATTTGCATTTCTCTAATAATGAATGATGTTGAGCATCTTTCTATATGTTTGTTAGCCATCTGTATGTCTTCTTTAGAGAAATGTCTGTTTAGATCTTTCCCCCACTTTTTTTTTAACAGCTTATTTAGTCATATTTTACATAAAAGCAACTGTATATATTTTATAAGTACCAGCTTGATACATTTTGATATATACACCCATGAATCCATCAACCCCAGCAATGTAGTAAACATGTTTATCACATCACAAGGTCTCCTTGTACCCCTTTGTAATTTCTCTTTCTTGTCTTTCCTCTACACACCTCCCCAAGCAACCACTGTGACTCCTGTCACTAAAGATTAGTTTGTATTTTCCAGAGCTCTCTGTAAATGGAAGCTCACACAACATGTACTCTTTTTCTTTTTTTGTCTAACTTATTTTACTCAGGGTAATTATTTTAAGATCCTTCCAGTTTATTGTATATCCATTAATTTTCAGTTCACTCATTTCTTTTGTTAAGTAGTATTCTATGTGGGCTTCCCAGGTGGCACTAGTGGTAAAGAATCCACTTGCCAATGCAGGAGACACAGGAGACACAGGTTCGATCCCTGGGTCAGGAAGAGTTCCTGGAGAAGGAAATGGGAAACCATTCCAGTTTTCTTGTCTGGGAAATCCCATGGAAAAAGAAGCCTGGAGGGTTATAGTCCATGCCAAAAAGTCAGACGCGACTTAGCAACTAAACAACAACAATCTGTGTATTAATACTCCACAAACTGTTTATTCATTTCTTAAAGGTCATTTGGGCAATTTCCAAGTTTTAGATATTATAGAGGAAAATGTTCTGAGTGCTAGTGTACAGATATTTGTGTACAAGTTAGCACATAAGCTTTATTTTCTCTTAGGTAAATACTTAGGAGTGGAATGGTAGGGTCATATAATAGCTATGTGTGAAGTTTTTAAGAAGCTGCTAAACTGCTTTCTAAAAAAATCATGCCATCTATATTCACAAAAAACAACTATTTTTAAAGAGGTATAAAAGGAAAATTATGATTGGGGTGTTTGTTTTTCTGGAGTTGACTTGTATGAGCTGCTTGTATATTTTGAAAACTAATCCTTTGTCAGTGGTTTCATTGGCTATAATATTCTCCCATTCTGAGGGTTGTCTTTTCACCTTGCTTATAGTTTCTTTGGTGTGTAAAAGCTTTTAGTCAGGTCCCACTTGTTTACTCTTGTTTTAATTTCCATTATTCTAGGAGGCGGGTCACAGGGGATCTTGCTTTGATTTACGTCATCGTGTTCTGCCTATGTTTTCCTCTAAGAGTTTTTATAGTTGCTGGTGTTACATTCATGTCTTTAATCCATTTTGAGTTTATCTTTGTGTATGGTGTTAGAAAGTGTTCTAATTTCATTCTTTTGCANGTAAAGAGTCGGACAGAACAGAATGCACACACACACACACACACACACACACACACAATTGCTTTACAATGTTGTGTTAGTTTCTGTCATATAATGAAGTGAATCAGCTACATATGTATTTTTGTATTTATTTTAAATGATTAAATTTTAAAAGATTGGTCATGCAGAAACTAGTTCAGTGCCTCTGCAGTGCACTTATCTTAATGGGACCATTGAGTCTGCAGACAGGGAAAACTTTTGGGAGGCTATCAGTTTAGCTCAGCTTCTTGGTCCTGATTGCAATGGGTGATCTTACCAAAGTGCTCAAGGATGAGTGTGATGGCCTGAATGCTTTGGTCTCCCCCAATGTCATGTGTTGAAATCCTAACCCTCAACGTAGATCCACTGGAGAAGGAAATGGCAACCCACTCCAGTATTCTTGCCTGGGGAATCCCATGGACAGAGGAATCTGGTGGGCTATAGTCCCTCAGGTCACAAAAAAGTCAAAGATGACTTAGCTGCTAAACAAAATGTAATGGTATTACTGGGTAAGTTAGGTCATGGGGGTGGAGCCTCTGTGAATGGATTAATACCCTTATGAAAGAAACCTCAGAGAGCTCCCACAACCCTTCTGCCTTGTGAGGATACAGTGAAAAGAAGTAGGCTTAGAACTTAGAATGGTTGTTATACGTCATCAAACTAGCACTTCTTACACTCGGTTTTTCTTCATACTCAAAGTCAACAACAGAGGTAGAAGACATAGAAATAGAAAATATACATATATGTATGTGTGCGTTCCTTCCCTAAAGAAAACATACTATAATAGATCTATAATTTCAGGGATTTCAATATCCCTAATATCAGCCCTGGGAATGTAGGTTGACATGCTAAAGTAGTAGGGAGATCAACTGTTGCCTATCAGTTGGTTGGTTGAGTTACTCTTGTAGAAACAATTCGTGGATTACCTACCAGGTATCAAGGTCTATACTAGGCATAGGCTAGTGGATTTAAACACATGAATGGCTGTCTATGACATGTTCAGTTCAATTCAGTTCAGTAGCTCAGTCATGTAAGACTCTTTGCGACCGCATGAATTGCAGCATGCCAGGCCTCCCTGTTCATCACCATCTCTCGGAGTTCACTCAAACTCATGTCCATTGAGTCCGTGATGCCATCCAGCCATCTCATCCTCTGTCGTCCCCTTCTCCTCCTGCTCCCAATCCCTCCCAGCACCAGAGTCTTTTCCAATGAGTCAACTCTTCGCATGAGGTGGCCAAAGTACTGGAGTTTCAGCTTTAGCATCATTCCTTCCAAAGATATCCCAGAGTTGATCTCCTTCAGAATGGACTGGTTGGATCTCCTTGCAGTCCAAGGGACTCTCAAGAGTCTTCTCCAACACCACAGTTCAAAAGCATCAATTCTTCGGCACTCAGCCTTCTTCACAGTCCAACTCTCACATCCATACATGACCACAGGAAAAACCATAGCCTTGACTAGACGGACCTTAGTCGGCAAAGTAATGTCTCTGCTTTTGAATATACTATCTAGGTTGGTCATAACTTTTCTTCCAAGGAGTAAGCGTCTTTTAATTTCATGGCTGCAATCACCATCTGCAGGGATTTGGGGGCCCCCCAAAATAAAGTTTGACACTGTTTCCACTGTTTCCCCATCCATTTCCCATGAAGTGATGGGNTCAAGAGGCAGTTTAGGTGGTCTGGTATTCCCATCTCTTTCAGAATTTTCCACAGTTTATTGTGATCCACAGAGTCAAAGGCTTTGGCATAGTCAATAAAGCAGAAATAGATGTGTTTCTGGAACTCTCTTGCTTTTTCCATGATCCAGCAGATGTTGGCAATTTGATCTCTGGTTCCTCTGCCTTTTCTAAAACCAGCTTGAACATCAGGAAGTTCATGGTTCACTTATTGCTGAAGCCTGGTTTGGAGAATTTTGAACATTACTTTACTAGCATGTGAGATGAGTGCAATTGTGCGGTAGTTTGAGCATGACATGAGGTAATGCAATACATGCTGCTATAACAGAGTTAAGAACATGTCGCTATGTGAACACAGACTACCTCTGTCTTGGGCTTTAGGTGGTTTTGGGAGGATTCTCTGAGGAACATGGGAAATATCCCGCAATTAATCATTTGTCCAGGTTTTCCCAGCTCTGTGTTTTCCTAAACAATCAGTCACTTATTTATGTTATTTTATAAAATTTTAAGTGCCAAGCCCTTCTCATGTAGTGAGTTCTCTTTGTGGATAGAAATGAGCTTGGTGTGTTTGGAAAGTGTCAGGAAGGCTGTTTGATAGGCACCATGCTTGGTGTGCCAGATGTTATAACATTGAACAAAACAGACACTTATGGTCCTCCACAGCCTATAGCCTGTAAAGCAAAATTGTAGGCTTTTGTCCTTCACTCACTTCATGTACATCCTTAGGTAAGTAACTTTGTCTCTCTAAACCTCCATTTCTCCAGGTGTAAAATTAGGAGGTAGGATAAGATGATTTCAGTGTGTCAGCATTCGACCTTCTAGTACTCCACATTATTCCCTCACAGCCCTTATATCATTAAGTTCTCAACAGAAGTCAACTGTTTCTTCATTTAAGGATAAAAATCAATGGAAAACACATCTTGTTAGAGGCTCAGGTTTTTGAGAAGTGGCACTACCTTCTTGGGGAAGACATCTTTGTCTGACTGAATGTATTCAGCAGACAGTAAGGAAACTGAGAGGAAATGAGAATTTCAGTGTCAAGTTCTGAAATCCCTGTATGGGCGCTGAGACTTACGTCTGGGAACACTGTTTCAGTCTTACAAGATCCTTCTTTTGTGTAGGATGTATAACTAAAAGTTCTTTATCCCATGGATGGGAACTAAGGATATCACCTTCACAGGTGATTTACTCCTAAGCTATTTTACTACCCAGCATACAATTCGATTATTTTTTCCTCTGGTGGCAGCTTACCACTAATAATAGTAATATGAGTTATCTATAATAGTTATAAACCACAGTTATAATTCTTGACCTAGATAATGTATGAATTCTCAAGCTGTTGCATAGGTAGGACTTCATTTCTTCCTCCCAACAGCGATATGATATAGGTTGGGTGAGGGTTATTATTCACATTTTATAGATAGGAAACTGAGGTTCAGAGAGACTTATTAACTCGCCTGAAGTCTCACAGATAAGTAGCTTCAGAGGTGTGATTCCACTTCATTTGTTTCCAGAGCAATATTTAGAAATGAATGACTCAAACCAAAGGCAAGCCACTGAGCAAGAGAAAATATTTGCACCACGTGTGCTAGCCAGAGGACTCTACAAGATATATAAAGAACTACAAGTCAATAAGTAAAAGACAGACAATTCAACAGGAAAACATGAGCAAGAAACTTGAACAGAAACTTCATTAAAAGTATACAAATGACCAATAAACTTTTGAAAGGCTGCTCACCTTCCCTGGTCATCAGGGAAATGAAAATTACTTTCACAAAGCAATATCACTGTACATTGATCAGAATGGCTCAGCTGTAAAAGATGAAACATATCAAAACATGTTGAACAATAATTACATTATAGAAGGAACTGATAGGGAATGATGATAGTAGTTAATAGCAAGAAGTGTTACTGAATGTATTGAATAACAGGAATTCTATACACGTTGTTGGTGGGGGTGTACATTGTTGCAGGCACTTTGGAAAAGTTACCATATTAACTAAAGTTAAATATTTTAATAACCTATGAACCAGTAATTCTAGTCCTAGATATGCTAAAAAAGGGTGTGCAACTGTTGACAAAAAATCATGTGCAGGAATGTTTATAGCACCACTATTTATCATAGTTTGCAACTGCTGCTGCTGCTGCTAAGTCACTTCAGTTGTGTCCGACTCTGTGTGACCCCATAGATGGCAGCCCACCAGGCTCCTCTGTCCCTGGGATTCTCCAGGCAAGAACACTGGAGTGGGTTGCCGTTTCCTTCTCCAATGCAGGAAAGTGAAAAATGAAAGTGAAGTCACTCAGTCGTGTCTGACTCTTCACGACCCCATGGACTGCAGCCTACCAGGCTCCTCTGCCCATGGGGTTTTCCAGGCAAGAGTACTGGAGTCGATTGCCATTGCTTTCTCCAGTTTGCAACTAGAGTAGTCTAAATATTCATCCACAGAGAGAAGAATAAACAAGTTGTGATATAGTCACACAATGGAATATTATACAGCAATGACAGTGAAGAGTAACACTATAGGCAACAACATTAGTGTATCTTATAAACATGCAATTTAATGAAAGAAGCCTCATGCAATGAAAGAGTCCCTACAATACTCTTATTGGTATTAGATATAAGGATAGAAGTTAGCTTTTGGTTGTGGAAGAGGATGCAGAGGATTCTGGGGTGCTAAAAATGTTCAATTCTGTGAAATAAATGCTGGTTCCACAAGCTTGTCAGTTTGTGATAATCCATGAAGCTGTATATTTATGATTTGTATACTATTCCTCAATAGCATTTTACTCAGTTCAGTTCAGTTGCTCAGTCATGTCTGACTCTGCGACCCCATGGACTACAGCACACCAGGCTTCCCTGTCCATTGACAACTCCCAGAGTTTGCTCAAACTTGTAAGTCAGCCATCCAACCATCTTATTCTCTGTTGTCCCTTTCTCCTCCTGCCCTCAATCTTTCCCAGCATCAGGGTCATTTCCAATGAATCAGTTCTTTGCATCAAGTGGCCAAAGTATTGGAGCATTTTACTAAGTGGACCACATAGCGAACTAGAGCCTTCAGGACACAATGAGTATCCCTGTGTGCCAAGAAGAGACATGATTCCATGAAAAATTGCTAACAAATTTAGAGATAGTGTATTTAAGAAAGTATAAGTGAGGAAGTGAAGAAGAATGCAAATTGGAATATCAGCGTGTGAATAGACCACTGACCACCTGCTCAGATGAAGGAAAAAAGCTTCATGTGGATTAAGTAACTTGTTGAAGCCCCAGCAGCTCATAAGTGGTTCAGCTGGAATTCTCATCAACGTCTTTTTATTCCATAGCTCATGCTTCTTCAGCTATACCATCTCAGCAGGCAATATTTTACTTCAACCCTGGAAACAGTAAAAAATGGGAAAAACAGAAGGAGGTAAAAGAGTAGACGTCATCAAGAAACGATTTAAAGTATTGGTTTAAAGTCCGCCTTTCACCATAATCTCTAGACCCTTATCTCCCTGTTAGCTACTCTTTACTGGAGAAAATTTCTTTAATTGAAAGAATGAGTGAGTGAATGAATGAATGGAGAGGAAAGCGAAAACAGCCTTGGGAGGAATGCTATACTCCATCAAACTAACAGTCTCTAATGGCCTTTGGTTTTCATATTCTAAGTGAAGAAGCAAATAGGAAAAAAAAAATTACACGCACGCACACACACACAGACGACACACTTGCTTGGCCTACAACTTCAGGGATCTCAGTATCCCTAATTACAACTTCTATTGCAGGCTACACAGAAGCACTGCTGATTCCAGCCCTGGCAGGACTCCTGTTCAAACATACTTCCCAGAAACCTTAGGCAGATTGCCATGGTCAGGAAACAATTTACGTCAGATTTTGAGCAGGGGACTCCGTCGAGGGTGGGGAGGAAGGCGGGGGCGAGTCGTTAAAGGCTACAGCTGATCACTTTTTCCCTGGTCCAGGAGGAGGACAAAGTGGTTATTATTCCTCTTTGGCTCACTGTGGCCCCAACAGCTCTGTTCTGAAAGTCAGTGGCTGCCTGGAGGTATCTCTGGGGATACAGAATGAGTCTGCCTGTGATGCTAAAGAATTTTCCTCTCTTTGCTGGCTCTCTTGATGGTCTGCCACAGTCAAAAGATTTCTTTTGATTAATTATGGGTAGTCTTTAATGTTCTCCTTAGTTCATGGACTGGTACTGAAATGACCTCAGAAATGATTGAGTCAGACTTCTTCCCAAGGCAGGAATTATTTGTGTAGCCAAAAAATCATTCTCCATTCTATAAATATTTATTCCTTGTGACAGATATTGTTGGTATTCTACCTACTGTTCAGCTGTTCTTCCCTTCTCCTTGCTAACAGCACTCTCATGGATTTTTTTTTTTTTTTTTGAGTGGAAGCATTATGCCCACAGCCAAGCAATAAATTTTTATTGGTGTAAGTCGATCATGATAATCTTATTCTCACTCTTTTAGCATTCTTGGAAGCCCCAGTGTATCTCAGTTTTGTCCAAGGAGACCTAGGAAAATGAAATTTTCCTGCAGAATTCTCAAAGAGGTTTTGTTTTTCTGATGCAAAAGGACAGACACACTGCAGTGTCCTTTCTCATTCTGGCCTCGACTGTAAATATGACACTTGCCATCTTGTGACCACGAGGGTACTGGCAAGAAGGCTGTAGACTTTATTGATCTATTGAACAGACACAAGTTATTCTTATATAACTGTTAGTAGGAATGTAAATTGGTACAGTCACTGTGGAAAACAGCATGGAAGTTCCTCAAAAACTTTAAAAATAGAACTAACATGCGATCCAGCAATTCCACATTCCACTCCTGGGTATTTGTCCAAAGAAAATGAAAACATGAATTAGAAAAGATATATTCACTTCAGTGTTCATAGCAGAATTATTTATTATAGCCAAGATACAGAAGCAACCTATGTGTCCAGGGACAGATGAATGGATAAAGATCTATATGTATCTATCTGTCTATCATACACTGTATGTTTTCATTTATATACAAAATCTTAAAAAATAAAACAAAGACATACAAGTATAACAAAACAGATACAGACTCACAGGTACAGAGAACAAAGAAGTCGTTGCCAGAAAGGATGTAGGATGAAGAAGGGGTAAAGAGGTGAAAGAGATTAAGAGTTGCAAACTACCAGTTAGAAGTCACAAGGATATAATAGAAGCATAGGCAGTATAGTCAATGGTATTGTAATAAATTTGCATGGTGTGCATAATCTATACAAATGTTGAATTGCTATATCGTATACCTGAAACAAATATAATATTGTAAGTTAACTCTACTTCAATCAAAATATTATAAAAGAAAACAGTAAGTCACTGAGGTCAGATTTTCCGTTTTTTGCAAATACATAGGTACTATATTCGAGGCACTGAGTGTGTGACAGCCTTCATCAGTCAGCTCTTCAGTGTCTACCTCAGCTGCCCCAAACTACCTAACCTGGGCTCTCACCATTCCTTGGGAAGGCTATACCTTGTGCCTAATTGAAGTGGAGGCATTAGACAGTCATTTGTGGCCAATGTGGGGATACTCTGATAGGTAATATTTACTCCAGAGACTTCGCTACCCCAGGTTGATGGAGGGTTTGTTGGGCTAGCATTGCATTAATGGCCCTGAAAGACAGTAGCAAGGAAAAAGAATTCTAGTGGGTAGAATTTGGAGAATTGCATCTGGTTATCATTGGTGTGAAAAGATAATTGGCCAAGAAAGGGAGTGAGGGTGATATAGGGTTAGGAGGAACTAAGAGATACAAACTATTATGTATAAAATAAGCTTTAAGAATATATTGTAAAACATGGTGAACAGAGGCAAATCTTAAAATAACTGTAAATGGAGTATAACCTTTAAAATTTGTGAATCACAAATATGGTACACCTGAAGGTATATTGTATATCAACTATACGTCAATAAAAAAATTCACCATGAAAAAAAGATAAGGGTCAACAAAGGAGGAACAATAGATGAATGTGAGAAAGAATGAAGCAGAAGAAAAACGAGGCAAGACAGAGATAGAGGAGTAAAAGAGAAAATACTTTTCTATTTGTAAAAGTACTTCTTTATTACGTAAAAAAAGAAATCACACATTTTGAGGCACCAATGAAAGATGAAGAAAATGTTGGTAGCACATATTAACAAGTTTCAAAATCCATCGAGTTCCAACGCATAAAAAAGGAAATATAGATTGGGTGATCTTTTTCTTTCTTTTATTTATTAGTTTTGACTGGGCTGGGTCTTTGGTCCAGCACATGGTCTCTTCACTGCTGTTCTTGGACTTTCTCTAGTTGTGATATACGGGCTTCTCACTGTGGTGGCTTCTTGCGTTGTGACTCTTGAGCTCTAGACAGTGGGCTCATTAGTTGTGTGCATGGGCTTAGTTGCCCCATGGTGTGTGTGATCTTAGTTCCTGAACCAGGGATCAAACCCATGTCCCCCTGCATTGCAAAGCAGATTCTTAACCACTAGACCATCAGGGAAGTCCCTGACCTTTTTATTTCTTATGCAACTAGTGGGTAAGTTGTTTAACAATTAGAAAAAGGTATCAAGGAGACAGTATTCTGGATGTGCTGTTCACGAAGGCAGAATTGCCCATGGATGGGCCAGATTTGGACCTTTGGATACCCTATCTTTCCCTGTCTTTCCTGCAAGAAGCAATTCCAATCCTAGTGAGTTAACAGATACCATTAGATACTGATTATTAGTCCATATTCTATTTTATGAATGAAACATAGAGAATATAGTTATAATGAGGACTGAGGAGTCCTATTTGTCATCGCATTTTTCCCCAGTGGAAAAGTTCCCAAGGAAACTGAAGTCAGTATCAGTAGCTTAGTGAACAAATGCAGTTAGACCCACAGCATCTTTTAAAAGATGTTTTTGGAATCTGTAGAGAAAAATTGAAAGGGCTCAGGTTTGGGGGCATAGAAAGATCAGGATCTGATTCTCAGTTATAACAGTAATTAGAACAGTTTTCTCGTTCTCTCTGGACCTCAATGTTTTATTTCATTTCAAAGAGGTAATGATTTTAAAGGATTGATGTGGAGGATTAAGTGGGAATTCCTGGCAGTGCAAATGCAGGCCCCCCCCCAGCTCCAGGATATTAAAAAACCTGAGGTTGGCTGCTGCTTCTTCCTTGTAGTATGCTATTGACCTTGACCCAGTTTCCATCTCCATGCAAACCACATGGCCCTATTAACACATATCTTCCCTCAGAATGTCCAGCTGTAATTCAGCATGAACTAGCAACTGTTCTGGGTCAAATTCGAGATCTGAAGATGCACACAGTTACTCTGGTTGAATTTGGGTAATTTCCAGGTTTCCCAAGGACCACATGTACAATGCAAGGGTCCACATGTCTCAGGAAGAGTTACTCTGGAAAGTGCTATTTATTATTCCTAGGCTGTTGTTTGGTCTCTGCCAGGAGCCTTTTCTCATTTTATTCCAATTTTTATTTTATTTTATTTTTACTTTATTTTAGTTTACAATACTCTATTGGCTTTGCCATACATCGACATGAATCCACCACAGGTGTACATGAGCTCCCAATCCTGAATCCCCCTCCCACCTCCCACCCCACAACGTCTCTCTGGATCATCCTCGTGCACCAGCCCCAAGCATCCTGCATCCTGCTGACACATATATATGGAATTTAGAAAAGATAGTAATGATGACCCTGTATGTGAGACAACAAAAGAGACATAGACATATAGAACGGACTTTTGGCCTCTGAGGGAGAGGGAGAAGGTGGGATGGTTTGGGAGAATGGCATTGAAGCATGTATACTATCATGTAAGAAACGAGGCGCCAGTCCAATTTTTATTTATTTGAGAAATTCTTTTAGAAATCTGTGATATGCCAAGCACTGTGTAAAGGGTTGGGATACACGTGTTAATAATATCTGGTTCTAGAGATGAAGTGTAAGGAATACAGACATTTCATTAAAACTGTGATCAGTGTTAGAATTATATCTAACATATGTCACTCACTGAATCATAGAATCTCCTTGAGATGGTGTTAGGGGAAATTTCCTACTTGTGTGTTTTTAGGAAGAAACTTCTACTTTCAGGAGAGAAGTGGATTAGGACAGAAATATTTTGAGCCACTCTCCTGACAATGCAACTTCCAGATCTGGGTGTGAAGCTTGTACACAGCTTCAGCTTTCTTTTCTTTCTCCTTGTTGGAGTGGGCCTACAATTGTCCAGTTTCTACAGGGAGAAAAGTTTAATATAATGGAGACAGTGGTGGCAGGAGGAATGGTTGCAAGACTTATTCTGACAAAGGGTTAAAGCCTGTCCTGGAAATCCCCTTCTCCAGTAATGAAAGTTTGCTTTGTGTTCATCCTTCCCATCTTTCTGTTGATTATTTTTGCCTGCAGTCTACATATACATTGTTTTCTATGTGTCAGGTTGTTTGTTTTTCATGTTACTCAAATATCCTACATTCTTGCTGATTGGCCTATTTGATTAGAACTTGAGTAAGAAATGCATGAATATCTGCCAAATGACTGTGACTTTGTTTCTCTTTTTAGTTCTGTTAGTACTTGATTTATGTATTTTAAAACAGTGTAATTAGATAGATGTAAACTTAGAATTGGTACATTTTCACATAGGTTGATCCTTTTATAATAATAATAATAAAAAAACCCACACCTNTACGTTGATTGATTCGTGAATATTGAAGAATCCTTGCATCCCTAGGATAAAGCCCACTTGGTCATGATGTATGATCTTTTTAATATGTTGTTGGATTCTGTTGCTAGAATTTTGTTAAGGATTTTTGCATCTATGTTCATCAGTGATATTGACCTGTAGTTTTCTTTTTAGGTGGCATTTTGGCCTGGTGTTGGTATTTGGATGATGCTGGCCTCATAGAATGAGTTTGGAAGTTTACCCTCCTCTGCAATTTTCTGGAAGAGTTTGAGTAAGGATAGGTGTTAGCTCTTCTCTAAATTTTTGTTAGAATTCAGCTGTGAAGCTGTCAGGTCCTTGGCTTTTGTTTGCTGGAAGATTTCTGATTACAGTTCCAATTTCCATGCTTGTGATGGGTCTGTTAAGATTTTCTCTTTCTTCCTGGTTCAGTTTGTCCATTTCTTCCAAGTTGTCAGTGTTCATTTACATTTTCCTACCTGTTTACTATTTCAGTTGCTTCTCATTCCTTCCAGTTTCCCCAAGCCCCCATCATTTTCTTCTGCCTGAAGATCTCCTTTTATTCATTCCTNTCTTTCTTCCTGGTTCAGTTTGTCCATTTCTTCCAAGTTGTCAGTGTTCATTTACATTTTCCTACCTGTTTACTATTTCAGTTGCTTCTCATTCCTTCCAGTTTCCCCAAGCCCCCATCATTTTCTTCTGCCTGAAGATCTCCTTTTATTCATTCCTTGAGTGTAGAATTGAACATGGAAAATACTTTTATATTTTCTCTGTTAAAATGTTTTTTAACTTTTATTTTTCAAGGATATTTTCACCAAGTATGGAAGTCTATGGTAGTCATTGTTTTATTCAATATCTTGAATATGTCATTTCAGTTTTTTTCTGGTTCCCATCTTTGGAGAAGGAAATGGCAACCCACTCCAATACTCTTGCCTGGAGAATCCCAGGGACAGAGGAGCCTGTTGGGTGCTGTCTATGGGAGTCACACAGAGTTGGATATGACTGGTGTGACTTAGCAGCAGCAGCAGCAGCAGTAGCATCTTTTCTCTTATATAATCAGCTGTCACTATTGCTAGTGTTGATACTCATTTGAAATATCTATCTACCTGCCTATCTGTTTATCTGTCTGTCCTTTTCCCACTGAACTTGGGCTGAAGGAAAAACACATGCCTCTCCACCCCAGGGAGATGGTGAAGAGTGATGGCTCAGTACTCTTCTGACTGTGTAGTTAAGCTCTCATTCTGCTATTTCACTTCAGCCATTTCATATTTTCAAGTGAGACCTCTCACATTCTTTATTTGGTCTCCCCTGACATTATCCAGATTTACAATATGCCAAGAAAAGAAAATTTGGAGAAACTACATAATTAATGTTACAATACCACTTATGGGTTTAGACTTACTGAGTAATTGATATTTAATTTTCTAAAGTTTTCCCTTTCTCCCCAAATATTGTGTGATGAACATTTATTACTTTTACAACAGAATTTTTAGTTTTTTTAAAATTGACATTAAAATCATCACCTTGAAATGTACCCCCGAAATCTGTGAAATGGTTAAGTGCATAAATTGTAACTAAATACCAAAATTATTTTGTCTTAATAACAAATCAGTCTTCTTCCTCATCATTTCTTAGTTTTCCTAAGTGTCTCTTAATTAAATTTATGATTTCCTATGTATTTAAATAAAATCTGAAGTCTTTTAAGGATCCACCGAATTAATCACAAAATTTATCACTTTGGGCATCTTTTGGATATACAGAACTTGTTTATTTCACGTGATGTCACTGACTAATGTCCATCTGCTTTTGCCTTTCTTCTCCTCCTTTAGATGGATGGAGTACCACAGAAACTCACTGAAGGCTGCTAGCCAGGAGACTCAAGAAGGAATTGTTAAAAAGGAGAACTATCCAAACATTGTCCCCTCCCTTTGGAGCCTAAACAGGAAAGAAAACTCTTAGGTAAGTAATAATCAGTGCTCTGTGTACTCAAACACTCTAAGAAGGGTATTGTCTGAACTGGGAGAACTGTGGCTTTGGCTACACATTCAGTGAACCAAGGTNCCTCCCTTTGGAGCCTAAACAGGAAAGAAAACTCTTAGGTAAGTAATAATCAGTGCTCTGTGTACTCAAACACTCTAAGAAGGGTATTGTCTGAACTGGGAGAACTGTGGCTTTGGCTATACATTCAGTGAACCAAGGTCTATGAGGTTCAAGTTCAGAGAAATGGATTTCTGCCACTGCAGACTCATTAGAGCTGATGCTATCACAGGGCTAAAAGGAAAACCTTATGTTCACTTCAGGGCTGCCAGTTGTCCAGCAGCCATCCGCATCAGCAGTGGCAAAGAGTACTCTGAATTTGGGCTAGAGAAAGCGTCGTGAGAGCCAGGCCAGTCAATGAGCCCAATCATGATAATTCTAATAATAGCAAACCTTTATTGAGCCCTTTACCGTGAGCCAGCACTGCTGAGAGCAGTCTGTGTGCATCACCCCATTTAATCCTCACTACTCCCGTCATGAAGCTGGAGCGGTTATGAGGACCGTTTTGCACGTAAGAAGTGAGGCTCAGACATGTTACACAATTTGTCTGTGATCACTCAGCTGGAGAGGAGTAGAGCTGGATTTCGCACTCAGGTCTTGCTGCCGCCCCAAACCCCACCGCTTGGCTTTTCTACCTTTGAAGTCCCGTCTCTCAGCAGGGCACTCTGCTCCTCCAGGATGTAGCCAGGAGCAGCCTGCCCACCCCCTCGGCCCCAGAATCTGCCCTCCTACCACCTAGCGCCTCTGTTCTCTGGCCCTACTAGGTCAGACTCCACTCCCTGCTCACATCTTGCTCTTCTAAGATTCTTTGCTTTTTCTCATTGTGTGTAGTTGCTCAGTCATGTCAGATTCTTTGCAACCTCATGGACTATAGTCCTCCAGGCTCCTCTGTCCATGGGATTCTCTAGGCAAGAATACTGGAGTGGCTTGCCATTCCCTTCTCCAGGAGATTTTCCTCACTTAGGGGTCAGACTCGTGTCTTGGGTCTCTTGCATTGCAGGCAGATTCTCTACTGTCTGAGCCACAGGGAAGCCTACTTTTGCTCATTACTTGTGTCATAAAAGTACTTCCCTTTCCCCTGCCAAACCAACTCAATCATCCATTAATCCTCTGTGCAGATGTCACTTCCTCTGTGAATCCTTTCTCAGCTTTCTCTTCCTAGCTCTTGGCCTCCTTGACTGCTCTCTTAGCACTGAGTTCACATGTAAGCATAGAGGTTAGCAAAGTATGGCCTGAAGTCACATTTGGGCCTGCTTCCTGGTTTTGTATGACCCACAAGCTAAAAATAATTTTTAAATATCTAGAGGAAAAAAGACAAAGGGAGAATGTTTTATCACACATGAAAACTATATGGAGTACACACTTCGGTGGACATGAAGGGAGTTTTTTTGGTTACACGGCCACAATCATTGAGGGACATGTTGTCAGTGACTGCTAGGGTCCCACAGTGGAAGAGGTGAATAGTTGACACAAAGGCATAGGGTCCAATGTCTAAAATATTTGCTATTTGGCTCTCTATACAGAAACAGTTTGCTAACTTGTGCATTGGAGTGCTAGCAAGTGGTGTTTGGGAAGAATGAGCAGCCATGTGTTGCTGATTATTATACTGTCTGTGCCCAGCGCAGGGCTCTTCTCATAGTGGCCAATAATTTAATGAACATATGAATGAAAGTTAAATGAGTGTGAAGGATAGATTCTCTACCAAGAACCAGGAGTCTTGCATTCCAGTATCATTTCTGTCACATTGTTATCTGGCAGAAAACTCAAAGTAGGATAATTTGATAAACATTTTTCACAAAGGGATAGTACAGTAATTCAGAGACAATAGCAGCCAACATGTTACCATCTGTCACCTGGAAGGGTACAGAGATGGGAGCGGGTTCAGAATTCAGGAAAGTCACTTTGAGTTAGCCCCTTTGGAGCACTAGTATCTTTTACAGAGCCAGCAGCTGATAGGATCTGCTCATGGAAGAAGCTAAGAGAATAAATTTCCTGATCTCATTCTCCTCCCTCTTCCCACATTTTGCTGGGTCTCCCTGTTGGTAGAACCCATCCCGACACTGGAGCCTTGTCAATATCATGGCTGGAAGTTGGTTCCTGGAATTCAGAGAAGGATAGAAAAGATAGCAATCTGGAAGGGCAAGGGAGAACGACCTACACACTAACTTAGTGACAAATCACATCTACTCCCAAGGCTTTGAGTTCTTCACTTATAATATTTAAATAAATAAATAAAATACCAACACAGATAGAAATTATTTGTTGTGGCTTTATTCTGAACCATACATTGATTTTGTCAAATAGTCTTCAGAGTAAATATTGGGTTAGCTAAAAAGTTTGCTTGCGTTTTTCCATATCATCTTATGGATGAACCTGAACAAACATTTTGGCCAACCCTATGTTATATCCATCATACAAATGAGAAAACTGAGGCTCAGAGAGAGATTACAGGATACTCATTCACACAGTGGCTAAATTGTGCNGGGTAACGGCTGTTTGGGGTTTCTGTTGTCTTTAAAATTAAGCTCAACCCTAACTGATCAGCCTTTGGTTACTTGATTAACTCTTCTGGATTCACTGAATCCACAGAGATCTCCCTGATCTCATTCCTAGATTCCTGTGGACACCAATTTCAGCCAGAGTCCTCCCAGAAAGATCTCAACTTCCAAGGAAACATGCCCCTCCCTCCACTCCATCCCATAACCTTTTTCTTGTTACCGTCATAACATAAAACTTGGGCAGGAGTCCTGGTAACAGAAATCTCATCAATAGAATTATTCTAATGACAGATGTACCAAGTTCTTTCAAGAAACATGTCAAAGGCTGAGTGTTATAGGTCTGAACCATGGTAGGTTTATTTATTCTGGGCAATTTGCTCAATGTTGGAACCCTTGTACATCATAGCATGGATGTGATCTCTTAATTATTCATGCCATTAATAATTGACACCATTAATAACACTGTAATACCATTAATAATTGAGTACCTAAAATGGAATTCTCTGGAATTAATTTGTTATTATTAATTTTCTGTGCCAGCTAGCAGGGCTCATTAGAATGGTGGTCAGGGTCTGTACATCAGATTATTTTAACTAGTCATCTTCAGGTTTAAAAGGCCAAGAAGTGCAGAATTCACTTCAACCACTTCCTTTCCTTGCCATTAACAGACCTAACATTCATCTGTTTTTCCTCTAGGAAAGGGGGAAAGCTTTTGTGAACATCTCTATAGAATTCAGCGTATCTCACTGCTGGCTTATAAAGTGGGGCCTAATAAGAGGGGGAGGAAAACTACCTTTGGGAGTACAAATTCTTGCACCAAACCTGTCTCCAGGCTACCAGTCCTTAGTGCTCAGCCCCTTTCTCACTGTAAAACCAAGGACTGTTGCTCCTCCTCTTTCCAAAGCCTTGTCCACTGGTCTCTTCTCCAGGATACTCCCTTTCTTAAACTGGCCAGAGAAAAATATTCCTGACACCCCCAACCTCTCCTGGATGCTATCCCTTCAGACAAACCTCTTGTCTCTTTTCAGGGACAGAGCCCATTTTAATAGAGAACTGGAAGGTGAATTATCTACATGGGTTAGGTTCAGGTTCACAGGCTCAATTCTTTTGATTTTACAGAGCTCTGATTCTCTTGCAAGGTACTGAAATTCATCCAGTCGAACTTCTTTGTCTACAAAACAGTGGACCAACTACAGCAAAAGAAAGAGCGGTACCCGTGGTGAGGCACACTCTCGGTGCCCATTCTAGGAAGGACTTGATAACCAAAGGAGGTTCAGCAGACAGATACCAGCCGTCAGCATCTTCAGGGTCTGCTCAGGTGCGGAGAACTGCCTTCTCAGGGAGGATGACCAGCTCATTTGGTTTCTTGGTACCAAATGTCTGGCATCACAGGGTGGGTCTCTGGGTTGGCATCTGACCCCATGGGCACGTCCTTATGAGGACAGATGTTTGCGCTCAGTGTCTGACAAGAATGATGCTTTGGGAAGTTTTGGGTACATTGGAACAATGGACCGTAGTGATTCCATCCTTCTGCCCCTTCCTTGCACCAGTTGAGCTGAGTACAGCTGCCACTAAGCCCACTGGGATCCTCTGACAAGAAAATGAATGTGGTATATTACTCCTGTGAACTCCCATAACACTATTACTTTCCAATGGTGCTTTCCACACCCCAGGTTTTATTATTGCTGGAACTTGTCTTCTCTTTCCTGGACTTGTAAGCCTCAGACCCCTTGCCAGTGACTAGCATATTTGTGTGTGAAAAAAACCAAAAACCAAAAAACGAAACAGACGAGCCAGTGGATGGTACGTTGTAACCTATGCGGCCTCTCTTATATGCCTATTAAACTTTAAGAGGGCTTCCAACTGGGAGGGGTTAAACATATATGAAGACCTGTGACATCAAGAACCTACATTCTTCTCACACCTCCACCTGAAATCTGAAGGCTCATTTTGCTTAGCTCTTAGGTTTGTTTGTGCATGGATAAATATGTTAAATAATAGATTTGAGGTCATTTCAGGAATTATTTGTACAAGAGGTTAAGCCTAGAAATATTCTGTGTCTTTGTTTAAACATAATCTAATCCAGTCTTGGATATAAATGTGTCACAATTGCTTTTCTAAATTATAAATGTATTGTGATAAATAACCTAATACTGTCTAGTAGCAGATACTTATTACTAATCTTCTCTGAGTAGGTTGAATGGTTCACTTAGCTTTTTAGGATCTTTGAAAATCTTATCTGTGCATATTGGAGTCTTTTTCTCTTATGTCCCTGGAGGTGGGTATAAATAGATTCCATCATGTGCTCTCAAATGCAAATTGTGACTGTTTTTCCATCTCTCTGACCTTGTTTAACCCTCCTTCTGGATTTAGTCTTCCTGATTAACCAGAGGGGAAAAATTCATAGTATCACCTGGATGCTTTGATGAAGGATACTGAACCCCTGTGATAGAAATCCTCTCTCCCCGATGAAACTTATCAACTATTAATTAGTTCACTCAGCTGACCAGGGATCCATCTGCATCAGATGATATTAAATGTTAGAGGAAAAGGAAACATCTGGGACTCAGAGGCCTGTGAATTTGAAACTCTTTGCCTTCCTGCTACTTAGGTTTGCATTCTAAATTAAGTTTAAAACTCAGCACTAACTAAAAATGCTAGGTCTTATATTAGCAGGCGTTGTCATCTGGCATAGTAAACGTTGATTCATTTATGTGTTTATTGTCTATCTTCCTTCAATATAAATAACTTCTGTATGGTTACGGATTTTGGGGACCAGGACTTGGACAGCAATTTTTTTTCATTTGTTGAGTGAATAAATGATGAATTTCTGAATGTTCAAACTCATACAGTCTGAAGTGGAAGGGATTCTCAAAACTATCTAGCTTAACTTGCATTCTGTACCTGGCTTAACGGTTGTTACCGTAAACATATACCATTCCAGAAAGGGGGGCTCACCATCTCCCAGACAGGCAACTCAATTATTTTGCTTTGTGACACTGAATAAATTTGCTCACAGGGAACTTTGTTTATGAAATCACAGCTGTCTCTATACTTGTTACAATGGACTGAACCTTTGGTTCAGTTCACTTGGTCATGTCTGACTCTTGGCTACCCCATAGACTACAGCATACCAGGCTTCCTTGTCCATTACCAACTCCTGGAGCTTGCTGAAATTCATGCCCATTGAGTTGGTAATGCCATCCAGCTATCTCACCCTCTGTCATCCCCTTCTCCTCCTGCCTTCAATCTTTCCCAGCATCAGGGTCTTTTCCAATGAGTCAGTTCTTTGCATCAGGTGGCCAAAGTATTGAAGCTTCAGCATCAGTCCTGCCAATGAATATTCAGGACTGATTTCCTTTAGGATTGACTGGTTTGATCTCCTTGCAGTCTAAGAGACTCTAAGGAGTCTTCTCCAGCACCACAGTTCAAAAGCATCAATTATTTGGTGCTCAGCTTTCTTTATGGTCCAACTCTCACATCCATACATGACTACTGGAAAAACCATAGCTTTGAGAAGATGGATGGAATAAGCCTTACAATCCCTTTATAGATTTAGTACTTTTTATAAAGTCAAATGCAGTTTTTTACAAACATTTATTAAATCCCTTTTATACTCTTGGTGCTGTGTTTACAGTAGTTCACAGAATACTGTAGTGTATTATGTGTTATTACATTTTTTGTGTACCAATCACCTGGATGAGCCAGATGAACTTCAGAGAGGGTCTTATGAAAGCACTTAGCTAAAAGGCATCAGAGAATTCAGTTCTTATTAGTGTTCTTATGCCCATTGCTCAGATAATGAGTAATGCTTGCCAAACACTTACATAGCTCGCCAAATGCTCTAGCATGTCTATCTTTCTCAAAATGTATTAGCACTCATAAGCAAGGAAGGCATTATTCACTCTGAAATTGGAGCTTGAGAGGCAATAGTGGAATTGAGTTAAATCAACTACAAACAGATTTCAGTTTTAACACTCACACTATACTGTTACAAATTGTCTGATCCTCACACTCTTTCAAAAAATTAGCATTTCAGTCATTTGATAACCACATTTTTATTGTGTCCCTATCATAAGCCAAGGCTGGAACTGAAGGGGAAAAGGTGAACAAAGCGTAGCCCCTTCCTGCTGTGAGGTCACGGCCTTGCTGGAGAAGGAGAGACATTCAAAGAAAGGTTTAGAAACGTCAGGGTAGATGGTAACAGATGTCAGATTTGCTTCGGGAAACCAGGGTCAGGCAGGTGGCTCATCCTGCTGGTCTTTGCAGCTAGTTGTGACATCTTTTTTCCCTGGAAGATGGTTAATACCTTGAGGAAAAGATACCAGGGTCTGGGATGTTTTGACATCTTCTTAGCATATGCAGAGAACTTTGCCCAAAGTCGGTGCCAGTGATAGTGGTATTGGTGTATGATATATGCAGCTTTTAGATCATGGCATAGCCAATCAGATGCTCAAATAAGTCAATAACCCGACATATAACTCTACATGTAATAGATCTGGGCTGTTTTAAAAGTGGCTCCCCATGAACGGCTGTTTGAGGTGTCTGAGTAATGCAGCAGAGAGGTGGACTGCCGTATCAAGGGCTGGAACCTGGAGAGGAAAGGTGTAGTGAGAGACAGGGTAGGTCACTGGAGCTGCAGGTGGTAGATGCCCATGGAATTTCTGATGAACTTAGGGAAACTCTCCAAGGAGAAGTCATCTGTATGGGACTCTGCCAGCCCAGAGGACACACAATGATCAGATGCTGTCCAAGCCTGTCTCAACTCTGGGGCAGCCTGAGGCAGCCTTGTGAAGGAGAAAAAGGAAAAGAAGGAGGCTGACTGTGTGTACCTGTGCCTCATCAAATCCCACATTGGCCTAGAAAGGAAGTCTGAAATTATATTAGTGGGTGGTGGTGTGTATTGAACTGGATAGTTTAATTATTGAAATGTGATAGTTTTCGTACCTGAAGATGACTTGAGAGTATATATGTGTGTGTGTGTGTGTGTGTGTGTGTGTGTGTGTGTGTGTGTATGCACACACATACATGTGTGTGTATGTATGAATTAGAGATGACCTGGAAAAGTTAAAGGCTTGTCTCTACAAGTCCACTGTACAGATTTAAAGGGACAACTAAACCAAAGAAGAAAGCTACTTTCTGTTTATACACTGGAGTCCATCGTGATAAAGCAAACTTGCTTCTGTTAATGGATATACTGTTCAGAGTGCCCACTGCCTCTATCAAAGCTTGTGATCAAGCAAATCCTGAACACTGTTTTTGCTTTTCGTCTTTTTTTGGTAAGAGTGAAACTCTTAATTTCTTGTGGTTAGTTCTTGTGGAAGCAGGTATTGGAGTAGGTTTTCAGTAAAAGTGAAGCTGCAGAAAGCTAATTTTATAAAAGCAGGGGATACCTGTAATGCAGGTTACACAATTTTGAATCTTGCTTTGTTATTTAAGGTTGTAACAGGAGCACTTCCTCATAGTCAAAAGAATCTACATAACTATTTCATGCTGCATAACAATCCATTGATGCCTGTGCTTCCCCATGGATTTGGGGGATGTTTGGATGGTTCCAAGTAATTTACATTTTACATTCAGAATTACACCTGTACAACCACATAAGGCATTTGGAACAAGTGAAGTTGAGTTTTAATTCTTTTTTCATAAAGCATTGAATTAAGTGAATATTACCACTCACCCAGGGGAATGGACCTGAAAATTAGATTTTCAAGAAATGTGGGCTTCTTGCACACAATGGGTTGATTGTCCCACTTGAATGAACTTCTTCAGGATGATGCTAGACAGAAAATAGGAGGAGGCTGTGTCCTGCTCAGAGCAGGGCTCCCAGCTTTCCAATTAGCTCTGCCACAGCTTCCATAGAAGATAGCAGGGATGCTGAGGATTTAAGAGTGAATACATCCTCTGAATTATTTTGATTCCAGGATAGATAGTACAGGTGACCTAAGAAAACCCCTTTCCCCCAGAAGTCACTGGACATGTCCTGTATCACTGAGCCCCAGGACCCTCATTATTTCACTAGGGTGATAAAGGAACCTAACTTGTGAGCAAGAGACTCATTAACCCATTAAGCAGATGAAGAAACTGAGGCTCAGAACTTTTCCAAACTCAGTCTACTGTTGGGGAGCAGCACCTGAGGACCAGACCCCAGGCCTTCTGTCTCCTAGTTCTTTCTATATATTCATATATATAATTCATCTACTATAAATAAAATTCATATTTATATGGAATCTTGACACTATTTGTAATAATCTGATATTTATGTATACAGATAGAAACTCTTGATACTGTTTGTGGTAATCTGGGGTTGGAATAGTTTGCTTGGATAATAAAGGCCCTGGAATGTGATGTGGTCTGATGGCACTGGTGTGGTGAGTGTTCTACAATTCTTCAAATTCTTGAATTTCAAGACAGGGCCATGCATTTAGCAGTCAGGAAAACTCCATGAAGCATGGCCTCACAGAGGGAGAGAGCTTTATTCAACTTGCTTTTCAGAATATATAGCATTTCCTTCCCTTGATGAATACAGTGATCTTAGCATTCCATTATTCAAACATGGGGCGAATAATAATAAGGCACTGGTTGAAACCATTAAGGAGGGGAAAATACTTGGAGGGATTTAGAAGTCTTTGTATTTTAACTCATTCGACCTCTTCTCTTGGAGAAAACATTCCCAAGACTCAATCTGACTCCTTTGTGGCATGCTGTTTTATTTTCTGTTCAGGTCAGAGTTGCTAAGAAATGCTGGCTGTCTCCAGTGCAGGAGGCAATAAGTTACAGAATCAGAAGTAGTCGGGGAATAACTGCAAAGCTATTGCCTTCATCCTGTGGGGACAAATGCTGAATTCCACCCTATAATCCGTTCCTGGTGTGGTGTAGCTGAGACTGATTTCAGTGGTGGGTGTAACCAGAGGCCTTTGCCCCCAGATTCATTGCCAGCGGCTTTGGACAATAAAGGCCACCAGAGGACTGACAAGGGGTCCTCTTGGAATGAAAGTAATCTGAAACCCAACACAGAGTTTTATTAGAACCAGGGAAGGCAGCAGAACCATTGGTTGTGACCCCAAAGTAGCTAGAGAAAACCCACACCATTCAGGAACTAATGGAAAGCTATTGCCAGAGCCAAAGGCTCATATCACAATTTTTTCCTCTTTGGCTGAGGGCAGAAGGAAGTACTAGTAGTGCTGAATTTGGACCACTTATTTTTGGCTTTTTTTTTTTTTTCTTTCAACTCTTCCGGAAACTATAACCATAAACCTCTCTAAAACCGAGAACATCATCTGTTGGTTTAAATTGGACACATATCACTGGTATAACTCAAGGTGCTTATAAGTGCTCAGTAAAACTTAGGCTAACTTGTTACTTTCTTGGCCATAGCCACCTATTATTTTTGTAAGGGAGAAGGCATTCCTTTAAAATTTAATGGAAAGAGCTGTAGACTGAGAGTCAGGAGATGTAGTAGGTACAATGCTACCTATTCTCAGTTATTAGTTTGTTGCTCCAGGAAAAATTCTGAACTTTTCTGAGCCATAGCTAAGAGATAGTTAAGGTTATCATATGCAGTTTGGTGACTTGGAGCCTATTGTTTCAACTTTATAGGTGAGCAAAAAATGTTAGAGAAGTTCCATACTTACACCAAAAACAGAGTTAGTAGGTTTGGAGCTAGGCTCTGAAATCTCATTGGTACAACTCAGTGACTATGCAGAGTCCACTTGACAGCGTCTCCTTGCATTTTTCTCTAGATGGCCCTGTTTATTGGGCATCCTTCTGTCAGCCCTTCTCCAACCAACCTTGCACTTCATCAAATTTTGGACCAATATCGACGCATGCTAGAAAACCAACCTGGTTGAATTCTGAACTCCAATTTGCTTGCAGCCTCCTCATCTGTTTTTCTTAATCTGGTCTGGTGTCACATATACTCTGTGAACTGTGGATGGAAAGCTTGTTGGGTGCTTAGAATATGGGAGCACTCATAATACTGATTCCAGAAACATTCAACTTTTTGACCCATCCCAAATACCCATGCCCCATACCCTAGTGGAGGTCTTAGAATCATTCTATCATGCATGTATGTGTATGATATAACATACACTTACTTTATATAATATGTTGGTGGTGGTTTAGTCACTAAGTCATGTCCGACTCTTGTGACCCCATGGACTATAGTCCACCAAGCTCCTCCACCCATGGGATTCTCCAGTCAAGAATACTGGAGTAGATTGCCATTTCCTTCTCCAGGGGATCTTCCCAGCCCAGGGATTGAATCTGGGTCTCCTGCACTGCAGGCAGTTTCTTTACTGACTGAACTACCAGGGAAGCCCTGGCATAATTATATAATATAGTTTTTACTTTATAAAAATTATTTTTACTTTTATACTCAAGTCAACTAGATTTTCAACTCAAAGAGGTCAGATGCTGGGTTTTCTAAATTTGTTGATTGAATTTAATTTGTGTTGTCTGTAGGGCCTTTTTTCGTGATCCAAGTAAATAAAAATTCACATGGGATACATACACACAAAATCACCTACACAGACTCAAACTCATGCTTAAAAAAAATTCAGTGAACCTCTCTTTCATACAAGCCACACTATCCTAGACAGAGAACCATATATACATGGTCCCTGCCCCCATGAAGCTTTCTGGCTAGCTGGGAAGACATGCTTGTACAAATAATGGCAAGTGCACTGAGTTTAATGAAATGTGGTGCATGCTATGTGGGAATGTCTTTCATTAGTGTGGGCAGAGATTGCTAAGAAGGCTATCTGAGGAATGTAGCATTTGAGCTAAAACATAAAGGATGATCACAAGGAATTAGGTAAGCTGGGGGTGGAGAGGAAGCTCAGTGTAAATAGAAGTAGTCGACATGATGGGATAATCGGGAGCACCTTTATGAAGCCCACAGAAGCCCAGCATGGCTAAAATCCAGAGAGTCACCTAGTGGGTTATGATAAGTTGAAGTGATGGGTCAAGAATTTGGACTTACCAAAGGTTAATAAAAGGTATTAATACACTTTAAATTTTGGAGTGACCATATCAGATTTGAGCTTAAAAAGAACACTAACAATTCCATATGGAGAATGCATTTGAAGGGCAAATGAATGGATTTGAATAGTAAAGATGCAATTATAATAGAGCCACATGTACTGGTGGCCTTGACTAGGTTAAGGAAGGAACAAGAAAATTGGATAGAGAAGTGGATGGATTTGAAAAATATTTAGGGAGCTTGATTTATCAGTTATTGGTGATTTATTCCATGTGGGATGATGATAAAAATAAAATTCAGGATTAAATTGCAAGTTTCTGGTTTTAACAACTGTTGGATGGTAAGGAAACTACCTATAGTCCACATGGAAAACTAGGGTGGGATGGCCATAACAGCTATACTATTTGGTGTTTATTGAGCATTTACTACTGGCCAATGACTGTTCTGAGTGTTTTATATATAATATATTTATTTATTTCCACAGCTCTGAAGCTTATACAATTTTGAAGCATTTGTATAATTCACTCATGGTGGTGTAGCTTGGTATCTGGTAGGACTGGCTTTTCAACACAAATGGTCTGATCTTAGAAGCCTTGAGTTTACTTACTACCCTATTTGAAAGTTCATGTAGAAAGACTGAATAGAAAGCAAAATATAGAGTTCTGAAGCTCAGAAGCAAAAGCTGAACAAGGGATAAATTAGGGAGTCAATGTAGTAGTTGTGGTGGGCTACAGAGTCTCAAAGGTTTAATGCAATCGACGTTTATTTTTGCTCACACAAAGCCCAGTGTGGATGCTCCAGGCTGGTGGTTTTCCTAGGCAGTTCCCCTCTAAGTGTTGACTCAGGGACCTATACTTCTTCCAGTGTGAGGCTCCACCACTGCCCATGACCTTCTTGGAGTCCTTGGCTGCTTCCTATGCCTTTAACTGGCTCATGGACTAAGAGAATGCAGAATTTCTCAGGATGATTTTAGGGGTCAGGTCTAGAAGTAGTGCTCATCATTTCTATCCAAATTATAGTGACTAGAACAATTCATGCATCCACAACTAGCCACTTACATTTAGCTGTGTGCTCAGAAGGAGAATGAAGAGATATTTCACAAGTGTATCGATAGTGTTTGAACCCAAAGGAATGAATAGGCTCACCTAATGCCTGACTATAGAATTGGAAAGATGGCCTATGTCAGGTATCTGACAAGCTTTCTATGATAATGATGATGATTAATAATAGCTAAAACTTTTAAAGCACTTTACTGTGTTCTGGGAACATTTACATATATTAATTCATGCACTCCTTATAAAAGTCTTTTTATATAATGTCATTATACACACACACACACACACACACA
>SJYV01021052.1:0-12974 GCA_006410875.1 Neotragus pygmaeus | reverse complement strand
TTTGTGGTAATCTGGGGTTGGAATAGTTTGCTTGGATAATAAAGGCCCTGGAATGTGATGTGGTCTGATGGCACTGGTGTGGTGAGTGTTCTACAATTCTTCAAATTCTTGAATTTCAAGACAGGGCCATGCATTTAGCAGTCAGGAAAACTCCATGAAGCATGGCCTCACAGAGGGAGAGAGCTTTATTCAACTTGCTTTTCAGAATATATAGCATTTCCTTCCCTTGATGAATACAGTGATCTTAGCATTCCATTATTCAAACATGGGGCGAATAATAATAAGGCACTGGTTGAAACCATTAAGGAGGGGAAAATACTTGGAGGGATTTAGAAGTCTTTGTATTTTAACTCATTCGACCTCTTCTCTTGGAGAAAACATTCCCAAGACTCAATCTGACTCCTTTGTGGCATGCTGTTTTATTTTCTGTTCAGGTCAGAGTTGCTAAGAAATGCTGGCTGTCTCCAGTGCAGGAAGCAATAAGTTACAGAATCAGAAGTAGTCGGGGAATAACTGCAAAGCTATTGCCTTCATCCTGTGGGGACAAATGCTGAATTCCACCCTATAATCCGTTCCTGGTGTGGTGTAGCTGAGACTGATTTCAGTGGTGGGTGTAACCAGAGGCCTTTGCCCCCAGATTCATTGCCAGCGGCTTTGGACAATAAAGGCCACCAGAGGACTGACAAGGGGTCCTCTTGGAATGAAAGTAATCTGAAACCCAACACAGAGTTTTATTAGAACCAGGGAAGGCAGCAGAACCATTGGTTGTGACCCCAAAGTAGCTAGAGAAAACCCACACCATTCAGGAACTAATGGAAAGCTATTGCCAGAGCCAAAGGCTCATATCACAATTTTTTCCTCTTTGGCTGAGGGCAGAAGGAAGTACTAGTAGTGCTGAATTTGGACCACTTATTTTTGGCTTTTTTTTTTTTTCTTTCAACTCTTCCGGAAACTATAACCATAAACCTCTCTAAAACCGAGAACATCATCTGTTGGTTTAAATTGGACACATATCACTGGTATAACTCAAGGTGCTTATAAGTGCTCAGTAAAACTTAGGCTAACTTGTTACTTTCTTGGCCATAGCCACCTATTATTTTTGTAAGGGAGAAGGCATTCCTTTAAAATTTAATGGAAAGAGCTGTAGACTGAGAGTCAGGAGATGTAGTAGGTACAATGCTACCTATTCTCAGTTATTAGTTTGTTGCTCCAGGAAAAATTCTGAACTTTTCTGAGCCATAGCTAAGAGATAGTTAAGGTTATCATATGCAGTTTGGTGACTTGGAGCCTATTGTTTCAACTTTATAGGTGAGCAAAAAATGTTAGAGAAGTTCCATACTTACACCAAAAACAGAGTTAGTAGGTTTGGAGCTAGGCTCTGAAATCTCATTGGTACAACTCAGTGACTATGCAGAGTCCACTTGACAGCGTCTCCTTGCATTTTTCTCTAGATGGCCCTGTTTATTGGGCATCCTTCTGTCAGCCCTTCTCCAACCAACCTTGCACTTCATCAAATTTTGGACCAATATCGACGCATGCTAGAAAACCAACCTGGTTGAATTCTGAACTCCAATTTGCTTGCAGCCTCCTCATCTGTTTTTCTTAATCTGGTCTGGTGTCACATATACTCTGTGAACTGTGGATGGAAAGCTTGTTGGGTGCTTAGAATATGGGAGCACTCATAATACTGATTCCAGAAACATTCAACTTTTTGACCCATCCCAAATACCCATGCCCCATACCCTAGTGGAGGTCTTAGAATCATTCTATCATGCATGTATGTGTATGATATAACATACACTTACTTTATATAATATGTTGGTGGTGGTTTAGTCACTAAGTCATGTCCGACTCTTGTGACCCCATGGACTATAGTCCACCAAGCTCCTCCACCCATGGGATTCTCCAGTCAAGAATACTGGAGTAGATTGCCATTTCCTTCTCCAGGGGATCTTCCCAGCCCAGGGATTGAATCTGGGTCTCCTGCACTGCAGGCAGTTTCTTTACTGACTGAACTACCAGGGAAGCCCTGGCATAATTATATAATATAGTTTTTACTTTATAAAAATTATTTTTACTTTTATACTCAAGTCAACTAGATTTTCAACTCAAAGAGGTCAGATGCTGGGTTTTCTAAATTTGTTGATTGAATTTAATTTGTGTTGTCTGTAGGGCCTTTTTTCGTGATCCAAGTAAATAAAAATTCACATGGGATACATACACACAAAATCACCTACACAGACTCAAACTCATGCTTAAAAAAAATTCAGTGAACCTCTCTTTCATACAAGCCACACTATCCTAGACAGAGAACCATATATACATGGTCCCTGCCCCCATGAAGCTTTCTGGCTAGCTGGGAAGACATGCTTGTACAAATAATGGCAAGTGCACTGAGTTTAATGAAATGTGGTGCATGCTATGTGGGAATGTCTTTCATTAGTGTGGGCAGAGATTGCTAAGAAGGCTATCTGAGGAATGTAGCATTTGAGCTAAAACATAAAGGATGATCACAAGGAATTAGGTAAGCTGGGGGTGGAGAGGAAGCTCAGTGTAAATAGAAGTAGTCGACATGATGGGATAATCGGGAGCACCTTTATGAAGCCCACAGAAGCCCAGCATGGCTAAAATCCAGAGAGTCACCTAGTGGGTTATGATAAGTTGAAGTGATGGGTCAAGAATTTGGACTTACCAAAGGTTAATAAAAGGTATTAATACACTTTAAATTTTGGAGTGACCATATCAGATTTGAGCTTAAAAAGAACACTAACAATTCCATATGGAGAATGCATTTGAAGGGCAAATGAATGGATTTGAATAGTAAAGATGCAATTATAATAGAGCCACATGTACTGGTGGCCTTGACTAGGTTAAGGAAGGAACAAGAAAATTGGATAGAGAAGTGGATGGATTTGAAAAATATTTAGGGAGCTTGATTTATCAGTTATTGGTGATTTATTCCATGTGGGATGATGATAAAAATAAAATTCAGGATTAAATTGCAAGTTTCTGGTTTTAACAACTGTTGGATGGTAAGGAAACTACCTATAGTCCACATGGAAAACTAGGGTGGGATGGCCATAACAGCTATACTATTTGGTGTTTATTGAGCATTTACTACTGGCCAATGACTGTTCTGAGTGTTTTATATATAATATATTTATTTATTTCCACAGCTCTGAAGCTTATACAATTTTGAAGCATTTGTATAATTCACTCATGGTGGTGTAGCTTGGTATCTGGTAGGACTGGCTTTTCAACACAAATGGTCTGATCTTAGAAGCCTTGAGTTTACTTACTACCCTATTTGAAAGTTCATGTAGAAAGACTGAATAGAAAGCAAAATATAGAGTTCTGAAGCTCAGAAGCAAAAGCTGAACAAGGGATAAATTAGGGAGTCAATGTAGTAGTTGTGGTGGGCTACAGAGTCTCAAAGGTTTAATGCAATCGACGTTTATTTTTGCTCACACAAAGCCCAGTGTGGATGCTCCAGGCTGGTGGTTTTCCTAGGCAGTTCCCCTCTAAGTGTTGACTCAGGGACCTATACTTCTTCCAGTGTGAGGCTCCACCACTGCCCATGACCTTCTTGGAGTCCTTGGCTGCTTCCTATGCCTTTAACTGGCTCATGGACTAAGAGAATGCAGAATTTCTCAGGATGATTTTAGGGGTCAGGTCTAGAAGTAGTGCTCATCATTTCTATCCAAATTATAGTGACTAGAACAATTCATGCATCCACAACTAGCCACTTACATTTAGCTGTGTGCTCAGAAGGAGAATGAAGAGATATTTCACAAGTGTATCGATAGTGTTTGAACCCAAAGGAATGAATAGGCTCACCTAATGCCTGACTATAGAATTGGAAAGATGGCCTATGTCAGGTATCTGACAAGCTCTCTATGATAATGATGATGATTAATAATAGCTAAAACTTTTAAAGCACTTTACTGTGTTCTGGGAACATTTACATATATTAATTCATGCACTCCTTATAAAAGTCTTTTTATATAATGTCATTATACACACACACACACACACACACACACACATACACAAAGCTGCAGAGATAGTAAATAATTCTCTCAAGGTCACAGAGCTCATAAATGACAGAACAAGAATTTAAATGCAGGCAGGCTGCTCCCAGAGACTGTGAGTTTAACCTATGTCATATGCTACATAATTACTATCTTCAAATACTTGAAAAATGTCACATTAATATGTAAGTATCTTTGCTATGGATTCCCAAGGGGTAGGACTATAACTAACAAATGGAATTTAAATGATGATGGATTTCAGGCCAGAAGAAGCTAGCTCCTTCTACCAGAGCTGTCTGAAAGAAAGGAGACTGCAGCCTGAGATAGTGAGACCAGGAGAGGTGCTCAAGCATAAGAAGAACAAATGGTTGGCAAGGAGGTATCACTGAGAGGCCTCGAGCATCAGATGAGTGCTTGGGAGAGATATTATTTATGTTCTCCTCCCACCAATGAGAGTTATGAAAACTTGTAGGTATGGGTGTGCCCATTTCTCCTTGTGAGTGTTAAACCCTTACCCCACCTAAGTTCTGAATTAAATTTCTATTGAATTAAATATCTAAATTTCAATGCCCACTTCTTCTAAGTACTGGGTGATTTCTGAAAGTAGGAGGAGAAAGGAAAGAATTCATAAAAGGAAAAACAACTCCTGCCCTTAAAGTTCTTATAGTTTACTTACACAAGACTTATGCCTGGGGCTCATTCTTGTGAAATTCTGGAGCGTAGTCTATTTAGAATCTAGCCTGGAAGGGGCTGAGAAGTAACCTACAGAAGCAGAAGCTCTCAAGCTTTTCTGAATCACCCCGGGAGATGTCAAACCAGCCTGGGCTTTCTGATTTAGTGTTTTTGGGTGCTGGTGTTGTTTAGTCACTCAGTCGTGTCCAACTCTTTGTGACCCCATGGACAGCAGCATGCGAGGCTTCCCTGTCCTTCACCATCTCCCAGAATTTTCTCAAACTCATATCCATTGAGTCAGTGATGCCATCCCCTTCTCCTCCTGTCTTCAATCTTTGCAAGCATCAGGGGCTTTTCTAATGAATCAGCTTTTTGCATCAGGTGGCCAAAATATTGGAGCTTCAGCTTCAACATCAGTCCTTCCAATGAATATTCAGGATTGACTTCCTTTAGGATTGAAAGGAAATGGAAAGGAAATGTTTGGGTGGGGGCCCCACAGATTTGCATTTCTTATTACTTCCCAGGTGATGCTGATGCCCATCAGGTGATCACACTTTGGGAATCATTGCTCTAGTATAAGATTTATGCTCCAAACCATAATCCTCTATTGATGTGTCTAGGTTTCCTTGAGCCTGTGAACTCCTGAACTCCTGAACTCGGACTGTCTCGTTTGTCTTTGTTTCCAGGGTCTAGCCCACTGTTTGTCTCTCAATAAACTTGGGTTGAATAAACAATTGGAAAGAAATGTGTGGTTTTCTAGAGGGAAAAAGACTATCTTTGGGAGTCACTTGGGGGAGGGGTCCATTTGCCTCTCTTCCCAGAGATTTGAAAACATGATTCATACGACGAGGTGTCTGAACCAAAAAGCAACGTTATCAGTACACAAACCACTCCATTTCGCAATCCGCACATAGGACTCCAGTCCTCAAATGAGCATCTGAATCTTTTCTCGTCACCCCTCTTCCTCGCCATGTGTCTTCCTTTTCTCTCAAGCTACTTCATGTAAGGAAAGTATTCTTTCTCGTACTTTGAATGTAATTTTCTCCTCCTGTAAGTCCATTCCCTTTGGACTGAATTTGGCTGAACTTTGCAGTCTTCACTGAAGAGGGAACCCTTTCCCACTGTTCTCTGGGAGAGCAGCCCCTTTGAAGTCACAGCTGGCTTGACTAAACTCATTTCCTCCATCCACAGTGTGCGTCTGATGCAATGCTGGCTGACGCTCCCTCTTGCCGGCTCCCGCTATTGAACCAGACCCAAGTGCAATGTTTAATGTGAATGTTTGGCTTGGCTTAAATTTGGCCAAATCATCTGTACTTTGTTTCATTTGAAAGCCCTACTTCTCTCTCTCTTTCTCTCTCAATCCCTCTCCCTCAGCTAGTTCATTCCAGATGTTTCTGATTTGTCCTTTTGTGGTCTGCTCCACCCAGTTCCTAAATCAGTAAATCATTTTCATGCTTCTTCTAAAATCTAAGGAAAGAAAGTGCTCAATTAGAGAGAGAGAGAAACTGATTATAGATTTCCTAGAGCTTGCATTTAGGGATGGCTGCTCTTCTCAGGAAATACCTTTGAAAGGTAGGAGGAAATGTTTCATGATGGAGAATATTTGAATCTTAACTTTATATTATTTTGAATAAGAGTAGGTATAATGTTGGTGTGCTAGTATTATAAATACTTCAACACAGCCCTTGTTTTAAGGCCTGATCTAATTGCTATTCTTATTTGAAGTCCTTCAGTTACTCCAATAAAATGGAGACACCCGTTCTGTAAAGCTATATATGTACTATAAAACACAATAACCTGTAGTCTTCATGGCGTTCTCCCCTCTCCTGTCATCTCTTACACTTTTCAGCAAGTTGATTGTGGTGACGAGGGTCAGGTAGACAGGATACAGGATGGGAGAAATGTTTACTTTATTATTATTATGAAGAGTAAGGAACTTCTCCTTGCATGAAACTGTTGATCTGGTAGGCCAGTAAGGGAATTTAGAGAGAAAAGTCAGTAAACTCCTTGAGTTTAGAAAAGGAGTTTTGAATGTTTCTGAGAGTAGAGATGAATGATTGTGAGCAGCTGACCATATGAGAAATTAAAAGAAAATAAAGATTCTAAGAATATTATGTGTTACAAATGCAATTTCTCTTTGGTGTCTTAAGTGATGTTAGTCAGTACTTATAGTTCTCCCCAAGACTTCTTTTTTTTTGGAGGAGTATAGGTTTTCTTTTGTATTTGACAGTAATATGAGACCCGCCTTTCATCTTATACCTATTAAAATTGTGCTACTTATTTTGTTATTTCATCTTGCCATTTGCCTGTATCATCTGACACCATGATACAGCAGAAGGAGAATGGCCTTTGGAGACACAAAGATGCTCTTTTTTTTTTTTTTTTTGTTGGGATGGGGTGGGAGTAGAAGAATTTTTTTATTCACTGAATACTGTATGTAATTAGGTTAGTGACTTGACTTCTGAGCCATTTCTGAAAAGTGATTGTATTAATATCCAACTTATGGGGCCATGATAAGAATTAAATGAGATCATTTAAATTACCTGTTACTTAGTAAAATTTGTAACTGGTATATTTAACAACCAGGACTCATGGAATGTAGTCAAAACACAGCTTCCATATTGTGCTCAACTCTGTTAATTATTGGGGGCAATTACACAGGTAAGAAGTTGAATATTGTGACAGAATGCATCTTTTTTAGGCATTCTTGGATAATAGAAAATCAATCACCTCATATATCAAGAACAAACGAGTCAGAAATGTTCAATGAATAATGGACATGATGATCTACAAATTAATTCTTAAGTCTTCATTCAAAACTGAGACCTCTCCTCTCAGTCCACTCACTTTGTTAGGGCAGCCCCAGTGAGCCAGTCTATGTGGAAAGAAGGGAAACTCCCTTTGGAAAGATTTCTATTTAAATGGCTCATCTTTCCAATGAGATCCCATATCAGGAGATTGCAAGAAAATGGTTTTAATTAAGCTGAATTCTTCAGGTTTATCCTAAATTAACATATATAGAGATAAGTGGTATGGTTGAGTGTTCTGTAAATATTTGCTGATTTAAAGAAAATGAGTTACTATGAGCTCAGACTTTGCTACTAACTGGCTGTGTTATCTCAGGTGAAGCATCACCTCAAAAGACAATTTCTTGTTTATCAAAAGGAGATCTTGCTGATAGCACCTCTAAGCCCTCTCAACTTTCAAAACCCCATAATTTTGTCATCCTGCACAAGGATTTTTCCTATAATAGCTTCTCACGTGTACCTTCTCTGGTCAAGTAGATGGCAAGTGTCTGGACCATGTTATCTGTGTGCTTACAGGTGTTAGAGTTAATAAAATTGGTTTCCTTTCGAACTTCTGTAAAAGAGGCTATGATGGAACAAGGACAATGCCAAGGATCTTACCATGGGGTAATTCTTCTAGTGTTGGTGTTTTGGGTGATTAGGAATCAGTTAAAGCAGCAGTCCCCAACCTTCTTGTCACCAGGGACCAGTTTCGAGGAAGACAGCTTTTCTGTGGACTTGGCAGGGGGTGTGGATGATTGCAGGGTGATTCAAGCATATTACATTTATTGTGTATTTTATTTCTATTTTTATTATATCAGCTCCACCTCAGATCATCTGGCATTAAATTCTGGAGGTTGGGACCCCTGAGTTAAAGGACCTGATATCCCTACAGTATGGTGGTTTAGAGCCTGCTCTTCTAGATATTATAATTTGTGTAGCTACATAGATAGGTTTGGCAATTGGCCTGTCTCATATGAAAGTGCCATCCATGAAAACTCAAATGAGGGAGGAATCACTCTACCTGTGGGGTTCAGGGAAGCTTTCACAGAAGAGAGGAACTTAGCGGAGTCTTAGAAAATGATTAAGTATTTATGAGAAAGAGGAGAAAGAAAGATTACCTTAGGTGGAGGGAGGAGGAATCATTAATCATCTCCACTCTCCTGTGGGATCTGCAGTAACTAAGAATCAGAGATCCAAATATCAGCTTTAGCAATATATAGTAACAGTAAAAATGCACTTACCTTAGGAGGCAATAATTCTCCTCTGAGATACATACCCTAGAGAAGTTCTCACATGTGTTTATAAGGAAACATATCACAGAATACTCATAGTAGTGTGTCTATAATAATGAAATATTGGAAACTACCTACATATCCATCACCACATATATATAGTATCTTAATCCTTGGGAATACTATAATCAGTTAGGATGAATGCGCTAGCAATACATCTATCAACATGAGTTAAACCCTGACAACATACTATTGAGTAAAATATTTTACTCAGGTTAAAAAAATAGGAACTTTTTATAAAAAAGATGTGAATATGATACTATTCACATACAAAGTCTATAAATGAGCAAAACAAATGTTGGTATTGTTGAAGAATACATAAGTGGTATAAATATAAAAAACATTCAGGGAAATGATAAACACAAAGTTCAGTGGTGGTTCTCTCTGCAGTGGGAAATGTGTAGGAGAAAAATGGGAACAAGACAGAGTATACAAAGAGCTGCCATTGTATGGATAGTGTTTTAGCTCTTAAGTCAAGCAGTAGGAGTAGTTTTCTTTGTTCTCCAGCATTATCTGAAGTTGTTGAATAGCTGGAATTTATGTTCGGTTAACATGCATGTTGAAAATACAGTATTCTGAAAAAGAACTCTAGAGTGGGTTGCCACTTCCTACTCCAGGAGATCTTCCCACCACTGAGCCACCAGGGAAGCTCGTGTTCAATATCCACACACATAAAGTATTTTCATAAGCTTTGTGGTTGGCAAATATACGTTGGGATATATGGCTTGGGCTCAAGAACAAAATGGGCTCCCAGTATTTTCTCCAGGACTTACTTTGTCCACCTGGCACAGAGCAAAGAATTCCTGCTCCAGTGACCTTATCATAAGACAGCAGTCACAGAGAAACGAGGCTGAGCTGATTGTTCCCCGGGCCATTAATCTTCCTGGGACAGAGGCATGAGTGATGGGGGAAGAGAAAGAAGGTCGCAAGATTTTCCTCTATTTCTAAGTGGGCAGGAGTTGCTATTATGTGTCCCAGCCCTTCCCATTTTAATAACAAGAACTTGAAATTTCTCCTTGTGCTATTCAATTAAAAAAAAAAGTTTTGTTAATATCAAAATGCATCCAAATTATACATGGCTGAAAGTGAAAGTGTTAGTTGCTCACTCTTTGTCCCCATGAATTGTAGCCCAAAAGGCTCCTCTGTTCATGGTTTTTTCCCAGGCAAGAATATTGGAGTGGGTTGCCATTTTCTTCTCCAGGGAATCTTCCTGACCCAGGAATTGAACCCAGGTCTTCTGCATTGCAAGCAGATTCTTTACCGTCTGAGTTACCATGGAAGTTCCCGTCCCCTACCCCACCCCAACCCCCACAAAAAAAAGGGGGTCCTTAATAGACATTTCTCCAAAGGAGATGTACAAATGGCCAATGAACATCTGAAAACATGCCAATACCCTTCTCCAGAGAATCTTCCCAACCCAGGAATTGAAACTGGGCCTCCCACATTGCAGGCAGATTCTGTACCGTCTGAACCACCTACCCTATTTCTATAAACTATGGCTTTGGTCATCATATGCAGACTTATAAAGAGTTCTGTGGTTCTTATTTGGACAGATGAGGTTGCAAATATCCTTTGAGTGACCATCATGTGGAGTCTTTGCCACCTCAGGAACTTATGATGCTCTCCTTATGACGCTCTGAAGAAGCATCTCCAATTACAAATAGACTGTGAGACAATGGAACCTGATTAGATAGCCCCAGGTCTGTCTGGGGAACCAGTGAACTGCAGCTTTCTAGAGAAAGACTGATGTAGAGTCGAGGGAAGCCTGGACAGGCTAGCAACGTTCTAGTTTCTTCAGGCATTGTTTCCAAATAAGATTTTCAATACACAGCAGGCTTCTGATACTTCTTGGGCTCACTAGGAGGCTATATGTGAAAATATGGCCAGGATGGCCGGAGAGTAGAGTCTGAAGGGGAGTGGGTGTTGGGAGTTGGAAGCTGGTTTCTAGACTGTGGTTCTATTAGTTTCCAATGTCAAATACAGAGAGCCAGTTAATAGTCAGGGGTAAGCTGCTGGTTGAAATCAAGTGTGAACTGCCTGGTTACCAAGATGTACTGTGAACAGGTATCTGAGAACAGTAAGTCAGGTTGAAGTCAGGGATTGTGCCCATTAACCCACCTCCAACATTCTTTTCTCTCAAAGAGGGACAAGTTAGGGCAGCAAGATAAACTGTTATGTGAATTATAAAAGATCACTTTTTGTTCCATTTGATTTGTGACAAGATAAAGTCACAAAGTTTTCATGATGATGCTGTGCTGTGCTTAGTCATTCAGTTGAGTCCAACTCTTTGTGACCCCATGGGCTTTAGCCCGCCAGGCTTCTCTGTCCATAAGGATTTTCCAGCAAGAATACTGGAGTGGGTTGAAATGCCTTCCTCCAGGGGATCTTCCTAATCCAGGGATAAAACCCAGGTGTCCCGCATTGCAGGCAGATTCTTTACTGTCTGAGCCACCAAGGAAGCCCTTTCATCATGATAGACTATAAAAAAAATGATGACACAGTTTATTGGGGAAAAGCCTGCCATGACTAACTTGCATGATTGATAAGCCTCTTCCCAAGTATTTTAACCTAGAAACAACACTAAGAAAGCCAACCAGTCAAATTAGAAGACGCATGCCACAGAAGCTGAAAGTCAGACATTGAGGTCCCCAAACAAAAAGCGCTTTGCCTTAGTGGGAAAGTTGCTTGATGTCTATAAGCCTTACTTCATAATGTTGCTGATGGTAAAGGTGTTAAATGAGGTAAAAACTCTGCTGTAATATGAGACACAGCTTTAAAGAACCTCACAGGGTACCCTTTAGGGGTGAATATTCTGTTCTGCAGAAGAGAAAATTATGTAGCTAGAGATATAAAGTGACTTGTTCAAAATTAAATTGTTAATAATTCTTAGTTCAAGGACTGAACATAAATATGCTGCTTCAAAATGCAGTAGTTTCCCCACTTAAAAAAAAGCATAGAATCAGTCACCCCCAAAATAAGCTTCATCTTTCTCTCTATACTAGACTTCAAAACTGAGTCAGATTTCCCCAGTCAACCAGCACTTCGATAACTCCAGTCACGTGTACCCTGAGAGGACTTTCTCACAGCATTTCTGTATTCTTGTTGCCAGATTTGGCTAGAAGCCAAGGCGGGAAATCATTACAATGTTTCAGAAATTCATATTCAGTTTTAATTTTCTTCTAGGGGTGGGTGGACTTGCATTATTCTTCTGAACACATCTGCCCTGAATTTGCATGTATAATGAAAATGATGCTTTGTTAAAATGTTTTGTTAAATTTCTTTTAAATTTTTATTTCAAAATATTTTGTGGTCAGGATACATGCTTTCCTAAGAGGAAGTCCCCTATGAAAAAGATGTGGATAACCCAAAGTGGATGGTAGCAAAGGGAAAGAGCAGTCGACTATAAACACCACTGTATACACAATCTCAGAAACTTCCCACTGCTGGAAGGAAAGGGCCAATTATCATTTCAACAAAATGTTTATTGAGGTATAGATAAACACACAAATCTTAAGTGTACAAATCAATGGATTTTAACATGTATATGTAAATATATATGTATGTGTATATTTATTTATTACATACTATATATAATATTTTCAACACCCCAGAGGGATCCCTCATGCCTCTCTCACCCCAAGATCAGGTAACCAATGTTCTGACTTTCATCATCACTGTTTACTTTCTATTGTTTGTGAATTTCATAAAATTAAATTATACAGTGTTGACTATTTTGTGTCTAGCTTCTTTCATGCATTGCTATGTGTGTGATAGTCAACTGTGATATTTCTGGTAACAGGTGCTTTTTTTTTTTGTAGCATAGTATTCCACTTTATTTATATTCTGCAATTTATCCATTCTAGACAGGCATTTGGATTGTGCTAGGCTTTAACTGGACATGGAACAACAGACTGATTCCAAATAGGAAAAGGAGTATGTCAAGGGTGTATATTGTCACCCTGCTTATTTAACTTATATACAGAGTACATCATGAGAAATGCTGGGCTGGAAGAAGCACAAGCTGGAATCAAGATTGCTGGGAGAAATATCAATAACCTCAGATATGCAGATGACACCACCCTTATGGCAGAAAGTGAAGAGGAACTAAAAAGCCTCTTGATGGAAATGAAAGAGGAGAGTGAAAAAGTTGGCTTAAAGCTCAGCACTCAGAAAACGAAGATCATGGCATC
>SJYV01021051.1:557127-600009 GCA_006410875.1 Neotragus pygmaeus | reverse complement strand
GTCCAATTCATAGACCATGGGAATGCCAGTCGGCAGGTTCAGCTCCATGATAGCCTCTTCAGAGAGACCTGAAAATATACCCCCTCCTCATGGTCAGTCAAGCAAGATAAGAATCCACAGACCTCTCCAGCTTTACTGTTCATCCTCCAGGTGGGGAAATGGGTCCTCCAAGGACTCTGGCAGGAATTAAAACAAGACACCCTTTCTGATACTTGTCATAAGAGTAAGGATCTGTATTAGGGTAGAGTGATCACCCAAGGAATGCTCCCAATATTCTTTCTCAGCCACTGAACAGCAAGAAAAAAGGGATGAAAGGTATCCCTCCCCAAGGGGGATCTGGAAGCCCACAGTGAAGCAGGACTATACATCTCAGTATCTCAAATGTCCTATGTTGTCCACACAGCTGCCAAAACGTGGCGCATCTGGGCCTCTAGGCCCTGGAGTGAAACAATTTAGGATGCAAATTGACAGTCATATGGGGAGTTGTAATCAGGCTGTGGTTAAGAAGGATTTTTATCAGCAATTTCAACTAGCAGTCCTAGTCTAGAGGTGAAAGTGAAAGTCAAGTCGCTCAGTTGTGTCCAACTCTGTGACCCCATGGACTATATCCTACCAGGCTCCTCTGTCCATGGGATTTTCCAGGCAATAGTACTGGAGTGGATTGCCATTTCCTTCTCTAGGGGGTCTTCCCGACCCAGTCTAGAGGTAGGCATCTCAAACTTTCATGTGTATCTTCTCTGGGGAGAGATACTTTTCATCCCTTTTTTTCTTGCTGTTCCGTGGCTAAGAATACTGGGGGCATTCCTTGGGTGATCACTCTACTGTAATGGAGCAATGACAGATGCACCTAGATGATAGATGCAGAAATCAGGCCTGAAGTGGGACCTGAGGTTCTAACGTGTAACAAGCACCCAGTGGGGTGTGGCAGCCTCTGGTTCTGCAGATGATGCTTTGAGAAGCAAGGATCATGTTTCTACTAGGAGATAATCTGGACTGTCTAAGGCTCTCAGTACATCCAACCCTTTCCTGAAGGTCTCCTTCATACTAAATTAGTCCAGAGTAGTGGCAGTTCTGCTTTACCCTTCCCTGAGGGCCCCTCTGAAAAGCATACATACCCTCCAGATGCTTGACGATGCCCCGAAGGCTGTTGCCATGCGCTGCAATTAGTACCCGTTTCCCCTCCTTGATCTGGGGGACAATTTCTTCATTCCAAAAGGGCAGAGCTCTGGCAATTGTGTCCTTCAGACTCTCACAGGAGGGCAGCTGGTCTTCAGTGAGGTCTGCGTACCTGCGATCCTAAACAAAAAATCCCAGCTTACCAGTTATTACCAGTTGCATCTGTTCTGCCTATTGCTCATCCCCTAAGGGATCACAGTGATAGGTAAAAGTCTCTCACCAGGGCACTGAGAGCTTGGGAAGGGGGATTATTACTATCCTGCCCTCCCTCCCCCATTACCGATTACCTGGGAAGACTGAATAGTCCAAAAGAAACACAACTTAGGAAAGGTAAGCCTCAAGGCTCTTCCCTACTCACTTTACCTTGCAATTGGTTTAGGAAGGCCCTATCAGCTACGGTGTAGTTTTTTAAAATGTGGCAATACATGTAAAAAAGATAGAAATCCTTTGCAGATAAACTGCATAAACTCTTAACTAAATCTTTTAATGAGTGATGGTCATTCCTTGGAGAAGAGGGATTACAAAGGGGGATTTATTTTATCATAAATTAGAAACTCAGTGATCTAGGCAGAAACTAATAAAAGCTAAAAGAGAGAAGTCCAGATTCTAATCCCCTGGTCCTGCGTGCAGCGAGCCAAACCTCAGTTTGTCCATACCTTACTGATGTTGCTGTAGAAGGGGTGGTCAGGCTCCATGGGAGGTGGCGGGACATCATAGGAGCGCCTCCAGATCTTCACCTGGGCCTCACCATGCTTGGCAGCAGTTTCCGCCTTATTGAGGCCAGTCAGACCCCCATAGTGTCGCTCGTTAAGGCGCCAAGTCCTCACCACTGGCAGCCACATTTGGTCAATGGCATCCAGCACTGTCCAGAGGGTCCGGATTGCTCTCTTCTGCACTGAGGTGAAGCAGATGTCAAACTCATAGCCAGCATCTGAAAATTGTAGGTTAAAAGTGATAAGCTAATGAGGTCCACTCTAGAGCCAGAATTTCTTCTTTTTTCTTTTCTTTAGCCATGCCACACGGCTTGTGGGATCTTAGTTCCCCACCAGGGATTAAACCTGGGCCCTCAGCAGTGAGGGCAAGGAGTTCTAACTACTAGACCGCCAGGAAATTCCCTAGAGCCAGAATTTTCTTACATATAAATCTCAGGTATGGGCAACCCAAATGAAAATTATTTGGCTAAATATTTTGTATACCCTAAATATTTTATTTTGCATGCAGGAAAAACAATATTCTGCCTTTGGGGAAGGTAACATTTGTTGATTTATGTTGCAATTGACAATATACTTCCCAGCAGCTTCCCAATAATTCATCTAACCAAAGGCCCAAATGTTCCATCAACAAGCTAACCTGAGATCTGCGCTAATCCCCAGAGTGCTGTGCTTAAGCACATTTTAATTTTTTATTTGCTTTAATTCTTTTAACATAAGGATATTAAAAACTTGGAGTCACTTAATAAACATAATAGTTAATATTTATAGAGGGTTTACCATCTGTCAGGCACTGGACTATTAGTACTTTGTATGTATTTTATTTAGTCTTCATAACAATCCAGTGAGGTTACATCATTACAATCCATCTTACCGGGTGGGGGAAATAGAAACTGCAGGAGTTAAGCAAATTATCTGAGGTCACAGATATTACACGAAAGGTTAAAAACCCAGGTTGTATGACTCTATAATCCAACTCATAACCACCATCTCTAGCTATCTCCATAGTTGCCTAACTTCTAAGGAGTCTGATGTTTGTATTTTAGTTAGAACTGTCACTTCTGATTGATAATTACTAATATATTTCAGTCCTCTCTAATTTCTGGTCCAGGAGAAATGGGATTTTGAATTCAACAATTAGAACACAGCAAGAGCTCTTAGAAGATGCTGATAAAACCAGTTTGTTGCATGAAATTGTATCTTCCTTAGCGTATGGAAATCACATCACAATCTCTTCATCCGCAGTTCCTTTCTGCTAGTCAAATTACCTGACTACCCTATATATCTACCTACCTACATCAACTGTTAAACCAAGTTTAAGAGAAGCCACTCACTGGAGAAAGAGCAAACCTCTCCTCTACACACAGCAGTTATGAGGGGTGGTATCAAGAGTTATGTTGGCCCAACCAGTAAGTTACAAACATATATATCTTCATTTATGTTTCACAAACCATTATTCTCCCTCCCACTTTAATGGGAAGATGTCCCTTTCCTTATGCGGTGAGCCAGGAAAACATTCCTGTTTTCTTCAATGAGGCTATAAGACCCTCATTGAAATTCAGCACAAACTTTCCTGTGTGTTACTTCGTATTGAGATCACCAACAGTAATTAATGAAGTGAATTTTCTGCCAGTCATTCAACTGAGAATAAGGCCAGTAAGAACTACACTGATGGGGGAAGGGAGGATTAGTCACCAGGAGACACACCAGCACCCACAAGGGAAAAGACACATTTCATCGCTGAGCCTCAGGACAAGGCCTAGTAGACTCACTTACCATCTCCTCCCTAACTTATGGGGAAGAATGATTCCCCAGTAAAAGGCTGAGTCACTGAGAAACAACATCCTCAGTGCAAGGCTCAGCTGCCATGCTGAAAAGCTGTGGTTTTTTCACTGAGTTTTCTAATTGCAGTGGAGTGCTGCACATTAGGTACACAAATAGATCCCAGAGAAAAAGCAGTTCCCCTTATAACTCTCAACAAACTCTAAAGCCTCTTCCTTTAACTTGGCCATCAAACAAAAGCAGAGTTTAGGACGCTCCCAGGGATGGGGTTAGCTGGTGTGCCATGTGGCCTCCATCCTCCCTTAATAATATGGCGTGGTGAAACTCAGTTCTTGCTAACTTCTCCTGAAATCATGCAAGATTTTATAAGCCCTATAGTACTTAAAGCCCTGGTGAAATTAATACTTTATTTTAGGCCTTTTATATTATTAGATTATTCATATGGTCTTCATCATTCAGAATTTTTGCTTTTAGTCACTGACTTTTTATTTAATCATCTATGATACCCCTAAACAGTTATTTTAAAATTTTAATGGGCTTTCTTTTTAAACTAATGCTACTAACATTTACTTAAAAACTGAACTAGGGTCTGTTATTTTAAGAGATTACAAGTTAAGGCATTTGACCAGTCTTTGGNAATCATCTATGATGCCCCTAAACAGTTATTTTAAAATTTTAATGGGCTTTCTTTTTAAACTAATGCTACTAACATTTACTTAAAAACTGAACTAGGGTCTGTTATTTTAAGAGATTACAAGTTAAGGCATTTGACCAGTCTTTGGGGACAGTTGCAATTTGCTTTGTCCTGGGTCAGTCATCAGCAAACCACCACAGACCCATTCAGTTCTTCCTGCCAGACAGGAGAGAAAATGGCCTCCTTTACCAGCACTTTCCCCATCCTGGCCTCTCCTAACCGGTATAAGGTCACACCAGGCCATCCCAAGTTATTCACACACATCCTCAGCAGAATTACATTTCCCAGACTTGTTCCCAAGCCTTTGCTTCATTTCTAAAAGATCTACAGTGGAAGCAAGAACCTAGAAAGAGCAAATTTGGGCCAAATACCTGATTCACATCAACCAGGCATCAATGACCTATTTCAACGGCTGCTGCTTTGCTGAGGTTAAAAGGGAGCAGAGCAAGATCAATGGAAGCACCTCCTCAGTCTCAAGATTGTTTGAATTGCTGGCAGCAGGGAATGCTTCCTTATTAGCATTTCAAAATCACAGAGAGCCAGAGGGGGCCAGCCTGAGTAGGCAAGCTTATCTCACTTCCACTTCCACCTTTGCCTACAACAGCCTACCAGTTCCCTCGCACCTACCTGTTTACTCGTCCCCAGAACAGAGGCCAGCGTGGTGGACTAGGAATAAGATGTAGCCTTGGTCAAGTCCTCTTTCCAACTCTCACTTTCCCAACTATGAAAGAGGGCCAGGAAAAGTTGAGAAGGAAGGGAATGAAATCTGAATACTTTATGGGATTGTGAAGAGGATTAACTCAAATCCTTCATTCATTCAACCCCTCATTTACATTTGTAGATGCACTCTGGACACAGGGTTTGTGGAATGCTGCTAAACAGCATCCTATAGGAGCACGTGGATGTCTTTGGTCTCCGCGGCGCCGCTTCACTCCCCCCACGGCGGGGAGAAGCATGTGGCCTGCCACTTCATCAGCCTCCCTAGCCTAGAGTGGGTTTGGTTGTAGCCACTGGAAGACACTGGGCATCCAATTAGTAACCCGTCCCCGAGTTACTAAATGCTCAGACTAAGACGAGAGCGATTTCGCAAGGCGGTGTGGAGAGAGCAATGAAACGGCGCGGTGACCGCCCGGGTCCTCTTCTTGGCTGGGTGACCTTGAGCAAGTCGATCCCCCACCCCAGGCTCATTTTCTCAACTGCAAAATAGACTGTTAGAGAAAAGAAGCCTAAGGTCTAGACGTTCTCCGGGAGGGGGTGAGGCCAGGCGGCCGTGACCCAGAGGCGCTAGCCCCGGCCTTCGCAGCCCACATCCACCGCCCCGGCCCGCTGCGCACCTCTCAGCGCCTGCCCGCCTCGCTTCGCCTCCTCGTGCCCTGCTGGGCTCAGGTCCGCGTCGTACCAGCCGCTGAAACGGTTCTCCAGGTTCCATGTGCTCTCACCGTGCCGGATCAGCACCAGCTTGTAGGCGGCCATGGCTGTGGTTCGGGATGCGGCGCAGACGGGATCACCGAGATTCCGGAGTCGCTGCCCGGCCCCCGGTTGCGCCTGCGCGCTTGCGCCCCACCCGTCAGCTCCCTTTCACTTGCACGGCCAAATCTTTCCACTAGCTCGGGGCCACCCTCCTCCCGCCGGGTGTACGCATGCGCTCCGTGCGGCGCTGCAGCCGGCGGGCGGAGGGGGCGCTCGCCCAGGAAGACGGCGCATGCGGTCTCCGCCGCCTACCCCGCGTCCGCCGCGGTGGTCACGGAGCGCACGTAAGCGCCCAAAGGCGGTGGAACCTTTGGGCGGTGCCCAGAAGTGCATACCGGCCGGAGTGTCATCGAATTGAATTGCAGTCATTCATAAGCCCTTCGTTGTAATAAAATGTTCTTTATTATTCCAATCGCGCTTGGCTTGCCCAGATCACTTTCCCATCCGAACACAGATTGTGATTCACACGCCTGCGTTCCAATCTTCACTCTTCCATTTTATTCGCTATGTGGACACTGCTTAACCTCGCTCACCCTAGTCTGTAAACGAACGTAGTAAATATTCAGCTGGTGGCTATCTACCAGGAGGGTTTCCCAGGTGGCTCAATGGGTAAAGAATCCGCCTGCAAAGCAGGAGACACAGGAAACGCAGGTTCTATCCCTGGGTTAGGAAGTTGCCCTGGAGAAAGGCATGGCTAACCCACTCCAGTATTCCTGCCTGGAGAAGCCCATGGACAGAGGAGCCTGGCGGGCTACAGTGCATGGGGTCGCAAAGAGTTGGATAGACTGAAGTGGCCTAGCGTAAGTACATCTACCTGGAAGGTTCAGTTCAGTTCAGTCGCTCAGTAAATAATGGTTGTTTCTACTTATTTCCATGGACAATGATCTCCATAAGGACACCGGTTCTGACTGCTAGTTTGAAAGACTTGCTCTTCATTTAACACAGAGCTGTTTGTCCCAACTTTTCTAGTCTTTCACAGCCTCTGGTCAATGTCTCCTGGACCAACAGTGAAGCAAACTTCAGGGCGATCAAACACTCTAGAAAGAGAAGGATTACTGCTTGTCCCTCCCCTACACCTAATCATCAGTTTAAGTAGACAGCTTATCTGCTGTTTATCTAGACAGCTTTCCAGTGCCCATGCCACTATGTCCTGGTTTATTTCAACCTTGCCACTTTATTGAGCACCATACATGAGTCAGGCAGTGGGCTAGGGTCAAAGATGGGTAGAATGTATTTTCTGCCCTTCATAGCAGGCGGAGTGCAAATAAGGCCGGTGTGTAAAACACCTAACAAAGAAATTGTGCTGTGTGTTCAGTTCAGTTCAGTCGCTCAGTCGTGTCGGACTCTACGACCCCATGAATCGCGGCACACCAGGCCTCCCTGTCCGTCACCAGCTCCCAGAGTTTGCTCAGACTCACATCCTTTGAGTCCGTGATGCCATCCAGCCATCTCATCCTCGGTCGTCCCCTTCTCCTCCTGCCCCCAATCCCTCCCAGCATCAGAGTCTTTTCCACTGAGTCAACTCTTCGCATGAGATGGCCAAAATACTGGAATTTCAGCTTTAGCATCATTCCTTCCAAAGAAATCCCAGGGCTGATCTCCTTCAGAATGGACTGGTTGGATCTCCTTGCAGTCCAAGGGACTCTCAAGAGTTCAAAAGCATCAATTCTTCGGTGCTCAGCCTTCTTCACAGTCCAACTCTCACATCCATACATGACCACAGGAAAAACCATAGCCTTGACTAGACGGACCTTAGTTGGCAAAGTAATGTCTCTGCTTTTGAATATACTATCTAGGTTGGTCATAACTTGGATAGACACTATTGTTATCTACATTTTACTGATGGGAATAATAAAGCTTAGAAACATTAAGTAAGTTTCCAAGGTCATATGGTTAGTAAATATCAGAGATTGAATTTGACAAAAATAATCAGTTTCCTGAGTCTAGTCTTTTACACACTTCAAGCTAAGTTAGTTGCTTAGTCTGTTCAGGTTGCTGGTAACAAATTACCATAGACTGGGTAGCTTAAACAACAAACATTTTTCCCAGTTCCAGAACCTGTAAAGTCCAAAATCAAGATGGAAACAGACTTAATTCTTGGTGAGAATTCTGCAGGTGGCCCTCTTTTTCTTGTCTCTTCACACATGGAGAGTAGAGATAGAAACAAGCTCTCCTTCCACTCTTCATAGCAAGGGCACAAATACTATCCTGTGGTCTCTACCCTCAGGATATTATCTCTCACAGTTCCTGTCTCCAACTATCAGCACACTGGGGAAAAGGATTTCAACATACAAACTTTGAAGGGATACAAATGCAGTCCATAACACTAGCCAAGGGTCTCCCTTGAGTTTTTCACATTAGAACTTAATTTGGGAAAGTCTGAGTCCAAGGAAACCAGGAAATTATATTTCCTATATGGTGGATAAAGGCAGGCTGAGATAATGAAGCCAATGAAGACAATGAAAAAATGTTTGAGACAGTGAGAATTGAAAGCATTGAAACTTTGCCCTGATTGATTCCAAGACAACCTGCACTCTAGCATTTTCTGTGGTTTTGGCTGGTCAGTAAATTTCCCTTTTCCCTAGGCAATCAAAATTGGTTTTCCAATACACTTTTCTAAAATAATGTTTTCATGGTAGCAGGTAGGCTTGCTGGTCCACTAAAAACAATGGAAGGTGTCTGGCGGTGAGGTTAGAAAGGCAATAGCAACAGGGGATAGATGTTGCAAGGCTGCATAGACCGTTGTACATGTATTAATAATATATCATGTACATTGTACATTAGGAGGAAGTTGAGGATTTTATGATTAAATGACTAGAAGGAGGGGTCAGAATTATCAAATGCTATACAGTTATTATATAAAACAAAGGCTGAAAAATATCAGCTTTATTATTAACAGTTAATTTGTGGGAGCTGAGTCAGTGCAGTGGTAGGTAAGATACCAGATTGCAAACTGAGAAAAACCAAATGATAGATAAACATCTAGAAATCATGATGAAAGTCATCTCTCTCACTCTCTTTTTTTTGTTTTTTAAGAAATATAGTTTTAAAGAAATAAAGATAAAATTGTAGGTATAGGAGTACAGGGAATTAGGAGAGGATTATTAAGCACAATTTTATAGAAATGGAAAATAATTTCTTACACATTTAAAAATCTATTTCTTTGTCTCATCTCATATTCACATTTCCTGTATGTGTGCAGTGCACATGGCTATAATTTAACTCAGAAATGTAAAAATATTTCCCTGCTTTTCAGAATATTCATCTCAGGATGAGTTAAATCAGGAGCAATTTTCTGAGAACATGGCTTTTTCACCTTAACAAATTATAAGGGAAATATACTTTCTTGGGTACTATCCAATATGATTAAGATAATGAAATGTAATATCTGTGAGAACATCTATTTTCCTCTGCCTATTACTTTATGTTTCCTGAAACTCTGGCACTCCTCTAAAATGTTTGCTATCAGTTAGAGGCAGAAAACATTTTTAGAAATTAATAACAATCATCAGTGACACACTCCTTTGTCTTAGTTATATGTTTTATTACCTTACATTCTCGTAGGTGATCAATTTTTTCTAAATGATGCTAGAACACTTCATACAAGGTCTTCCCTAAAGTTCCTTATGGTGAATGTGCCATTTTAAAGCTCACTATTGTTATTTTTAAAGCAGGTACATAAAAATTGTTACTTTCTCCTGAGTGAGGGAGATTGATGACAGGTGGCTAGTGGTAAAGAACCCACCTGCCAATGCAGGAGACCTTAGAGACATGAGTTTTATCCCTGGGTAGGGAAAATCCTCTAGAGGAGGGCGTGACAACTCATTCCAGTATTCTTGCCTGGAGAATTCCATGGACAGAGGAGCCTGGTGAGCTACAGTCCATGTAGTTGCAGAGTTAGACATGACTGAAGTGACTTCACACACACACACACCACACACACCACACACACCACACACACACACACACACACACACACCACACACACCACACACACACACACACACACACACACACACACACCCCACACCACACACACACACCACACATACCACACACACACCACAAAACTCACACACACACACACACACACCACACACACACACACACACGCGCGCGCGCGCACACATCCCTGTGTAACGGAGATTGATGGCTAAGCCAAATAACTGTTTTTTCCGTTTATCAGATCAAAAGACCTCTCAATTTTTTAGATGGGCACATGGCCACTTGAGGTAAATCTTTTATTTCCCAAACTTGCTTGTTCTAAGAGATTGACAGGTGACTAATTTTGAGCCAATGGCACAAATAGAAATAGTCTATGGAAGTTCACTTAAGCTTCCCTTAAATAACACGTGCTCCTTGCCTTTTTTCTTTTCACTCCTTCCTCAGCCCTACTGTTACTATAAGGTATTATTTTACTTTTAGCCATTATCATATGCCATGAAGACAAAATCCATACCTTAGAAATCAGAAGTAATCATTTGGAATGAGCTGGCTCCTTGGGGAGCAGAGCTAACATGCCACCCCTGAACTTTTTATCCCTAAATTCTTGCATGAGCTAGAAGTAACGTTAAGCCACTGTTGGTGGTCTTTGCAATTTATGACTGAATTTTAAATGATAAATCATGATTCTCCTTATGAAATTTTACAACTAAGTATAGAATAATATGCCTTTTAAGCAAAATAATTTATAATTGCTATCATATTTCTCCTGCAATTTCAGTCATATTTTAATATTTTCTTTAAATGATTTTTTGAAGTATTGTGTACATGGAGAAAAATTTGCAATTATTAAGGGAATTTAGCTGCACCTAGATTTAGCTGTACTGTAACCTGCACCCAGATTAAAAATAGAACATAAATAATGCACCAAAAGATTGACTCATATAAACCCTAGGCTTTAACCATTTGAAGATAAATACTATATTGATTTTCAACAATGTTGGTTGATTTTGTATGCTTTCGAAATGGATATATTTGGAAATGTTCTATACATAGTCTTTTTTTTTTTTTTTTTAATAGGGGGAGGATCTAACCTCCTTCACTCAATGTTAAACTTAGGATATTTGTGGGATTTCATATTGCAATTGTTTGTTCATTCTGACTCTTGTAGAGCTTTCCATTATATGAAAAAAAGTTAATATGGAGATATGCTACCAGAGCGCTCTTCAAGGAAGAGCTTGCTGTTTGGCTGCTGGGAGTAGGAGTCAGCATACAGCCTCTGTGTGTGAGTGTACATGCTCAGTCATGTCTGACTCTTTGTGATTCCACCAGGCTCCTACGTTCATGGAATTTTTCAGGCAGGTATACTGTAGTGAGTTACTGTTTTCTACTCCGGGAGATCTTCCTGAGCCAGGGATCAAACTTGCATCTCCTGCTTGGCAGGCAGATTCTTTACCACTGCATCACCTGGGGAGCACATACTACTTCTAGCTCTCAGCATATTCAGAGTCTGCTTTAGCTGCAGAGAGCCACTTTTTAGAGTTGGCTTGCATCTTTCACATCTTTCGCCAAGGAAGCTTGCATCTGCTGATAGAGAAGGTCAGTGATATAAATGCCCAGCCATTTGATCCCAATAATGGACAATCCAATGGGCAGTATTCCCTCCAGTTCCTATCCTCCCCAGGGTTGGCTGAGGATATGTTAGATCTGTATCAGAGCTCAATTCCTCTTCTTAGCAGCCATGCTTCTTTCCACTTCCTTAAAAAAATCCTGATAAACATCTTGTTTCAGCGTCTGTTTCCAAATATTCCAACCAGTGACTGCTGAAACCAAGAGAGCAGGGGATAAGATGGGATTTCAGCACTGCTCACTACTGCTTGACTGGCAGTGAAGACGACCCTGTGGGCAGTAGGTGGAGCACCACCTCAGTGACAAGGTCAAAATCTAATTAATGAAACATTCACAAGTAATGCACTGGGAGAATGTCACTGGTGAAACAAAGTATCAGGTATTGCAGATATATCAAGAAAAGAGTAGCACTATTGCTCCTCTAGAAGAGTGGCTCCCCACTAGGGATAAGTTTGCTCTGCCTTCAACCCCTGCCATCACTTCATGGTGATCATGAAGGGAGCGTTATTAAACCCATCATTTCAGAAGGCTGAGGAGTCCAGAAGTAAGTTATTGTGAAAAGGAAGTGGTATACCTGGGAGAAGACCTGAGGGCCCAAACAAGCTGCAAGAGCAGACAACGCAGACTTTCCATGGCACACGCTAAGGCTCCTCCACTGCCCTTCCATCCATTCACACATAGGCTACTATAATACAGGACTATGTCTTAAATTCTGCTCTTTTCTCATTGTACATATGCTTCTGGGTCATTCAACCTATTCAGCCTGTTTGAATTATTAATAAGGTGCAGATTGTTCCCATTTAAAAAATATCTTGCTCAAGTCACTTCCTGGGTATTAGACTACATATCAAACTAATTTCCTAAACAGATGTCTTAAGGGATATCAAGATACAATATATTCAAAATGAAACCTTTAATCTAATCTTTTCAAACTGACCCTTCTCATGTGTTTCTTTTTTTAACATTTTACATTATATTAACATTTTATATTTATATTTAACATTTTATATTATAGTTGATTAACAATATACTATAGTATATTAATATCAGGGTCATTTATATAAATGACCTGGTTGATTAACAATGGGACTTTCCAGTAGCTCAGATGGTAAAGAATCTGCCTGCGATACAGGAGACCCAGGTTTTAGCCCTGGGTCAGGAAGATCTCTGGAGAAGGAAATGGCAACCCACTCCAGTATTCTTGTCTGGAGAATTCCATGGACAGAGGAGCCTGGCAGGCTACAGTCCATGGATTTGCAGAATCAGACATGGCTGAGCAAATAACACCTCACTCATAAACAATGTGCTAGATTCGTATGTATTTCTCATGTGTTTCTTATTACTGTTAACGACTTCTCAGTTATCTATTTACAGAAATATTAGCATCAATTCAGTTCAGTTGCTTAGTCGTGTCAGACTCTTTGTGACCCCATGGACTACAGCATGCAAGGCTTCCTTGTCCATCACTAACTCCTGAAGCTTGCTCAAACTCATGTCCATTGAGTCAGTGATAACATCCAATCATCTCATCCTCTGTCATCCTCCTCTCCTTCTGCCTTCAATCTTTTGCAGCTCAGGGTCTTTTTCAATGAATCAGTTCTTCGCATCAGGTGGCCAAAGTATTGGAGTTTCATCTTCAGCATCAATCCTCCCAATAAATGTTCAGGATTGATTTACTTTAAGATTGACTGGTTGGATCTTGTTGCAGTCCCAGGGGCTTTCAAGAGTCTTCTCCAACATCGCAGTTCAAAAGCATCAGTTCTTTGGTGCTCAGCTTTCTTTATAGTCCAACTCTCACATCCATACATGACTACTGGAGAAACCATAGCTACGACTAGACAAGCCTTTGTCAGCAAAGTAATGGCTCTGCTTTTTAGTATACTTTCTAGGTAGGTCATAGCTTTTCTTTCAAGGAGTAAGCAACTTTTAATTTCATAGCTGCCATCACCATCTGCAGTGATTTTGGAGCCCAAGAAAATAAAGTTTGCCACTGTTTCCATTGTTTCCACATCTATTTGCTGAAGTAATGGGACAGGATGTCATGATCTTAGTTTTTTGAATGTTGAATTTAAGCCAGCTTTTTCACTCTCCTCTTTCACTTTCATCAAGAGACTCTTCAGTTCTTTTTCGCTTTCTGCCATAAGGTTGGTGTCATCTGTATATCTGAGGTTACTGATATTTCTCCCGGCTACCTTAATTCCAGTTTGTGGTTCATCCAGCCCAGCATTACACATGATGTACTCTGCATGTAATTTAAATAATCAGGGAGACAATATAGCCTTGATTAACTCCTTTCCCAATTTTGAAGTCAGTTGTTCCAAGTTCAGTTCTAACTGTTGCTTCTTGACCTGAATAAAGATATCTCAGGAGGCAGATAAGATGGACTGGTATTTCCCTCTCTTGAAGAATTTTCCACAGTTTGTTGTTATCCACACAGTCAAAGGCATATTCAGTAAAGCAGAAATAGATGTTTTTCTGGATCTCACTTGATTTTTTGATGATCCAATGGATGTCAGGATTTTGATCTCTGGTTCTTCTGCCTTTTCTAAATCCAGCTTGAACATCTGGAAGTTCACAGTTCACATACTGTTAAAGCCTGGCTTGGAGACTTCTGAGCTAGTATATATATATATATATATACTATATATACTATATATACTTGCTATATATATATATATATTTGCTAGTATATTAGCAAATCATGCCAATTTTCTTCTCTTCCTCAAACTCAATAATCCAATGAATTATCTGATATTTTCCCTCAAAGGTATATATAATAGATTTGAGAAACATTAGAAAAAAGTTTCCTCTCTGCAGACTAGATCATGTTAACATGGAAGATTGTGCTAATCGGGGGAGTTTACCTCACACCATGATCTAAACACTTAGCATTCTATCTTTAGTATGTTATTAAAATAATTTATAACATATATTTAAGCTCAAAAAAAATAATGATAAATTATCAAATATCAGAAATAAAAAGTTAACTTAAAGATAATGTTGAAAGGTTGCTGAAGCTGAACAGATAGTAAGAAGGAAAGTTAATATAAGGTTAAGAATTTAAGAATTCAAGATCCTGAGAGAGAAATTGAGACCTAGGTCTGTGTGGGGCTAGACACTGTAACTGAACTTTGGTAATACAGACTACAGCCCAAAGTAATGTCTTATCTATGAAATACAGATTTTAAAATATTGCCTTGCATACTATAAAGAGGCTTGGTATTTATTGATATCTAGAGTAGAACAAGAGTCTCCTGTGACTATTTTGCAATATCAAATTTGTATCATTCATGGACTGAGTAGTAAAATGAATAATATACAAGAATCAACATGAAAACAGACACCAAACCACTAATGAAATTCATTAGTCTCATTAAAGTTAAACACAAAAGGGCTCTTGTTTAGTTGCTCAGTTGTGTCTGACTCTTGGTGAATTCATGGGCTGCAGTAGGCCAGCCTTCCTTGTCTTTCACCATCTCCCAGAGCTTGCTCAAACTCATGTCCATTGAGTCAGTCATGCCATCCAACCAACTCAACCTCTCTCATCCCCTTCTCCTCCTGCCTTCAGTCTTTCCAAGCATCAGGGTCTTTTCAAATGAGTCAGCTCTTCACATTAGCTGGCCAAAGTATTGGAGCTACAGCTTCAGCATCAGTCCTTTCAATGAATATTCAGAATTGATTTCCTTTAGGATTGACTGGTTTGATCTCCTTGTTGTCCAAGGGACTTTCAAGAGTCTTCTCCAACACACACAGTTCAAAAGTATTAATCCTTCAGTGCTCAGCCTTTGGTCCAACTCTCACATCCATACAAGACTACTGGAAAACCTGTAGCTTTGACTATATGGACCTTTGTTGGCAAAATAATGTCTCTGCTTTTTAATATGCTGTCTAGGTAGGTCATAGCTTTTCTTCCAAGGAGAAAGTGTCTTTTAATTTCATTGCTGCAGTCATCATCTGTAGTGATTTTGGAGCCCCAAAGAATAAAGTCTGTCACAGTTTCCTTTATTTCCCCATTTATTTGCCATAAAGTGATGGGACCGGATGCCATGATCTTTGTTTTTTGAATGTTGAGTTTTAAGCCAGCTTTTTCACTCTCTTATTTCACCTTCATCCAGAGGTTCCTTAATTCTTCTTTGCTTAATGCCATAAGGGTGGTGTCATCTGCATACCTGAGGTTATTGGTATTTCTCCCAGCAATCTTGATTCCAGCTTGTGCTTTATCCAGCCTAGCATTTCTCATGATGTACTCTGCATATAAGTTAAATAAGCTGGGTGACAGTATACACCCTTGAGGTACTCCTTTCCTAATTTAGAACCAGTCCATTGTTCCACGTCCGTTTCTAACTGTTGCTTCTTGACCTGCATACCAGTTTCTCAGGAGGCAGGTAAGGTGGTCTGCTTTCCCATCTCTTGAAGAATTTTCCACATTTTGTTGTGATCCACACAATCAAAGGCTTTAGCATAGTCAATGAATCAGGATGATTTTCTGAAATTCTCTTGATTTTTCTATACATTTAATCACCTCCACTAGCTTTGTTTGTAGTGATGCTTCCTAAGGCCCACTTGACTTTGGATTCCAAGATGTCTGCCTCTAGGTGAGTGATCACACCATTGTGGTTATCTGGGTCAGTAAGATCTCTTTTGTATAGCTCTTCTGTGTATTCTTGCCACCTTTTCTTAATATCTTCTGCTTCTGTTAAGTCCATACTGTTTCTGTCCTTTATTGTGCCCATGTCTGCATGAAATGTTCCCTTGGTATCTCTGATTCTTGAAGATATCTCTAATCTTTCCCATTCTATTGTTTTCCTCTATTTCTTTGCATTGTTCAATTAAGAAGGTTTTCTCATCTCTCTTGCTAGGGCTCTGATGAATAGTATTTACAACATAGAACACTCAGGATTTCTTCCAAGTCCCAGCTCACACTCCCAATAATACATTCCAGATAAGCTCACAGTGAAAACAATAAATAATAAATGTAGTATGAGAAAATAGAAAGTCTTTGAGTACAGAAAGTCAGAATACTTAAGAATAATATATATCCAGGTTGACAAATAATAAGGGGCTTCCCAGGTGGTGCCAGTGGTAAAAATTCTGCCTGCAATGCAAGAGACTTAAAAGATGTGGGCTTGATCCCTGGGTAGGGAATATTCTCTGGAGGAAGGCATGGCAATGTGCCCCTGTATTCTTGTATTTATGAAAGGTCTATTTAAATATCCTAAAATGAAGACAGAAAATGATTAAATAAGAACAGAATTAAATGCACAAAATTTGACCTTCTATATCAAGAAGGCAAATAGAAATTCTAGTACAGATAGTATCATTATTACAACAAACATACTAAATGAAGTGTTAAAGAGTAGACTAGTTAATGGAAGAGATTTTCTTAATGACAAAATGTATCTGAGACAGTCACCTAGGAAACAGCACAAAAAAGTGAAGAGAGAAATTTTTTTTTTTTTTTTTTTCAAAAGATGATTTAATGGTTATAGAAGCAAAGAAGAGAGAACATGGGGGAAAGATAGTATTCTAAGTGATGATGGCTGAATATTTTTCAGAATTGAAGAAATGTTTTTGATTTAAAATATGTGTTTAAATTTTGAATGATCACATGTGAACCTGAACTGGATACATTTTTAAGAAACCTGTATCTGGATACATTACAGTTATAGTGCAAAAAATCTTAAAAAATCTTTAAAACACCAGAGAAAATAAACTGCTTATCTATGTGGTAAAAGCAAATAGATTTACAGCCAGCTTATGAGCAATAACACATCACAGAGGACAATGGGATAATAGCTTCACAGTGCTCATAAACAGTAACTATTAATCCAGACAGTTTTACACAGGGATAATCTGTCAGTGCTTCAAGAGTCAGAGTGAAATAATTACCAATCCAGCAAAAACAAAACAAAGAATTATTATTCACAGAAAGAATGACAATTTGAATCAAGATTAAATGTGAATAGATTGAATGGCTAGTAGAATGAATTGATAAATCAAGTAACAAATTTAATCATGAAAAGCAAAAAATGCAAATGTTGGGAAATTGAAATAGGCACATACAGGAATTCTGAAAGAATACTATTTCTAGGGCTATAATATCAAGGTAAAAAACAAAATAAATCTAGAAAGAAGGAGGAGAGAAATTCAGAGGCAATGTACTACAATACCATTCCAGATTCTAAAGATGCGTAAATATATGAATATCTGATAACCCTGGGCGAACTGGTTACAGGACACCCTGTAGATACCAAAATCTGTGGATGCTCAAGTTTTTTTTTATATAAAATACAGTAGTACAGTTGGTCTTTCATATCTGTGGATTTCATACTTAGTGTCTTCTTATCGATGGTTACAAAGAACTGACTGTACTGATTAAGTTTAAACTCTATTAAATATGCATATTATATATATATATTTTGGGGTTTTTTGCATTTTTTTAACTTTATTTTGTTTTACAATACTGTATTGGTTTTGCCATACATTGATATGAATTAGCCACGGGTGTACATGAGTTCCCATGAAGCCCCCTCCCACCTCGCACCCCATATCATCTCTCTGGATTATCCCCGTGCACCAGCCCCAAGCATCCTGTATAAATATAAGGAAGAAAATAGCAATAGAATATAAAACTTTTGAAGCAATAAGAAAAAGAAAGGGATTAAAGAATGCTTTGTCAACCTAATAAAAGGCAAGAAATTTTTTAAACAATACAAATAAAATTGATAGTATATAGAAAATACAAAAGATGATAGATACTACACACATTATATCAATACAGTATTAATTTAGAAATAATACATGAAGAATAAAAGAAAAAATAATTTATTCTATACATGGAATGTGCATGCATACATACTCAATCGTGTCCACCTCTTTGGGAGAACTTGGACTGTAACCTGCCAAGCTCCTCCTCTATCCATGGAATTTTTCAGGCAAGAATATGGATATGGGTTGCCATTTCCCTCTCCAGGGGATCTTCCCGACCCAGGGATCAAACTCGCAACTCTTGCACTGGCAGGCAGATTCTTTACTACTGCACCCCTGGAAAGCTCATGGTGATACCATTTATCTGAAGATTTTAACTTTAAAATAATACAAAGTATTAATGGTACATACATGTGAAATAAATGCCTAAAAGCATAGATGAAAATAATACATAGGTACATCCCCAAAACCACTTCCTCTGAAGGCAAAAGAAAGGCTAGGAATGTGCTTGGGGAAGAGAACAAAGGACGTTGAGTTGCATCTCTAGTGGTTTATCAAAATACAATATAAACAGGAAAAGTTTCTTAAAAAGAGATCTCCTAAACACATACATTTAACGCTATATGTTAAAAACTTTAAAATAAATACATATAAATTCTTTTTTTAGAAAAGGAATTCATATAAAAGCTTTTCTACTACACTTGATAAAGGCTTGAAAAAATATAGAAAAAGGAGATGGAGAAATTGGAAAACAAACTAAATGAATTGGGAGCACTGAATATGAAATAGAAAAATTAAAGCAAACTATATAAAAGCAAAAGATCCTCATACAGTCCAGTTGTTTTTAAACATGGATGCTTATTAGAAAGCTTTTATATACATATATATATATATATAAATATGTATAATATATATATCTTAGAAACTTATAAATTCTTACCTAACTAAAAAAATTTTGACATTTTGATTCCACTTGTTTGACTTAGCGTGAATAGAATGCTAGATGTTTAATTTAACAAAATAGGTATTCATAAAGCAACAAAGGTTTACTGTGTAGCACAGGGAACTATAGTTAATATCTTGTAATAACCTATAATGGAAAATAATTTAAAAAATAATCTATGTGTATATGTATAACTGAATCACACATACACAAAAGAATCTACTTTTTGAAATGCAGTAATGTTTATCTTTTTACCAGTTTTTCTAAATGTTCTATGGACATCTAATAATATATGATACAAAATTTAAATATTAATATAAATTAATCAAATATAAATATATTATATTTAATTATTGACATCATTAAAGATGCTCCTATTCTTAATTTTTTGTACTTGATAAAATATTTTCAGAGAAATGTTAATATGTCTCACTATTATTCTATAGTTTTTTTTTTCCTGTATATTTCTTCTGATATTTGCTTATGTATCTCTGCTTCTTTGCAGTTAAGGTGTCTAATGATTTATGATGTCTATTTTTGTGGATTGTACCTTTTATCATTAAAAATATTCATCTTTGAACTGATTCAAATGTATTCTTTTTAATGGCTGGGTAATACTCCATTGTGTATATGTACCACAGCTTTCTTATCCTTTCATCTGCTGATGGACATCTAGGTTGTGGGGGGCAGGTGGGAGGGGGGTTTGGGATTGGGAACATGTGTATTCCCGTGGCAGATTCATGTTGATGTGTGGCAAAACCAACACAATATTGTAAAGTTAAAATAATAATAATAATAATGAAATTCATCTTTGTTCATTTAAAATAAATAAATAAATTTTTTAAAAAGAAAAAAGAAATAAATGACCTTGGCTTAGTATAAAAAAAAAGGAATACAATTAATCTTAAAATGTTTAAATGGTTTTCTTAGCCTCCTCAGATTTCAAATCCTTCATTTAATTTAAAATTGTCTTTATGGATCACTTTCTGTTTATTTTCCAGTTCATTTTTGCTAATCTCTGCCACCTCCCTTCCTTGAAATACACATATTGTGGAACTTCTTTCAGGTTCACAATGATCTGATTTGCAAAATCTCCTGTCTGGACTCTCACATATACTGGGCTTTGGTTGTTTGTGCCACAACTTCAGCTGGCTAATCCTGAAACATTATGTTTCAATTTAAATGACTTCTTAAAAACTTTTCTTGATCACTCAGACCATTTTCAGGTTACCTAAGCCTTCCATATTTTACAAGTTTATGTCTTGCTATGGTTCTAATTGATTGCTTCTCCTACCAGTCCTAAAACTCCTTAGGGAAGAGTTTGCATCTATCATATTTGCACTTATTTCAAGTATCTCACATGGTGAACAACATATAAATAGATGCTCAACTTTTGTTATTAAATGAACAAATGACTAAATACATTATATAAGTAAAATCAAGAAGTTACCTCCAAAGATTCTTTTAGAATTAAAATTCATAATTTTTAAAATCCATGTATTGATTTCTGAATAATCAATGAATATACAAAAGTCAAATATTAGTGAAGATTCCTTTTAATTTTGAAGTCAGTTATTAGGTACAGAAGATCCATGTGTTTGGAAATTGGTCTAGAAAGTCAAAGAGTTGATTACTTACCTCTTCACATTAAGTTTCAATTAAAATCTATAACATTCTTCTTTCTTTCTTGTTCTTCCCCCAGTCTACAGATTAGAAAATTAAGAGGTGTCACACATGTGATGAGTGAAACTGTCCTTGGCTCTCAAGGAGAAAAATTTCATTTCTTTTTTCTCATAATCATTCTCTTTTGTTTCAATCACATATTTTGGCATGTTGAGTCTTATATCCCACGACAGACTAAGATGATTTAGCTACATAAATAGTGGCTACCATAGCCAAATTCCTCATAGAGTTCACACATAATGACTGTATATATTGATATCTCAGACTTTTGGGGGCTAAAATACCTTGTAAAACACAGCCTAACCACAATTCATATCAATAACACAGAGATAAATTAATATTAATAATGTATTTGAGCCACAATTATTGACCTTTTTAACTACAAATATTTTGTATGAGTCTATGTATTTTCTCAAACATTTTATTCCCTAGATTTTTTAAGGAATTACTGGAATAGGATTCATATTATTTTAAAAGCAATTATACTCTATCAAAAAATGGTTTCTATTTTGAAGCAGCAGGAACAGAGTTTAATTTATGTCAGTGAAGAGATGTAGCCTCATATGAGTTTCATGAGGTAATGGGTGGCAGGAACTTCTGAAGGATAGGGCATACTGGATGCAGTTAATCCAGAATTGTGGTGTGAGCAGTAATTCTGAAGTTTCAGTCAAGGTACTCATCAATGTCCTTGTGCTCCCTAAACTGGTGAGGATGTTGAAAGAGTTCAAAAGTAGTGGGAAGATTCTTAATTCATTTCCATATCAAGTTTTGCATGGTAGCTGCTTTGAATGTTTTACTGTCTTAAAATTGTCCAACACTCTTTGTCTTGGAACATGACCTCAAAGATATTTTTACTGTTAAGTGTAAGTTCATCTCACTTGAGCTGATTCCATTTTTCCTTCCTTCACTTTACAAGTTTCCTTGGGCTCATGATTCATTCCTAACTCCTCTATTTCTTTCACACCTCATATCAAAACTTCCAGTAAATCCTAGGAGCTTTAGAATGAAAATATATCCAGAATCTTACCACTTCTGTCTGTCTTCATGGTTACCGTCTGGGTTCAAGCCACAATCCTTTCTCACTTGCATTATTGTAATAGTCCCCTAGCTGGTTTCCCTGCCTGTGTCCTTGACCTCTTACAATGTCTTCTGTACACAACAGTCAAAGTAATTCTTTTCGTGTAATTTTTCTATTCAAAACTCTCCAACACTTACTCATTTCACTTAGGATGGAAGCCAAGAATCTTAAAATGGCCGATCACATCCTCCAAGAACCGCCCTGACCTCATCCTCTACTGCTTGGACCCTTGTTCATTTTGGGCTGTCTCCCTGCCTACCTTGCTTTTGGTCTAACACATTAGCTAGGATGTCACCTTAGGGTCTTGGCACTGGTAACTTCTCCTCAGGTTTTTACATAGTAACCCTTGTCTTCATTCAAGTCTTTGTTCAAATTTCTTCTTAGTAACCCTTTTTGAAATCTAATGTTGGACTAATATTTCCTATAACACCTACATATTTATTAGTTTTTCTTTTCTCTCTTTTTCTCTCTGTTGCTTTTCTTCCTCCTTCTTTCAGTCTTAACCTTTGCTTATCTCATTAACATATTCAAATTTTTCCTAAACCAGAGAAGCTTACAGCTCTGAATCTGTTATCATTGTTGCCATATCTTCTGGCATAGTAATTTACATTTGGCAATTGTATCATGGCTCTTTCCTTTTGTATTTCAACATTTTCTCATTTGTATCTGTTTCTTATTTGCCCTGAAGTTGTTTAAATGACTGTCATTATTGGCTCATTTTTATCAATTCATTGTTTCATTTTTGGTCCTCAAGTTGTTTGATATCTGAATAATATTTTGAGCCTGGTACCATTATGTCCTTTGAAAAGCTTCTCTTTTGATTAATGAAGTAGATGGCTTTAGTTGAATAATTTATGGTAAGATTTAGTCTCACTTTTGGCTTTCAAAGCATGAAGAATTCTCAGAGCATTTTTCCTAACTCTGAAATGTTCCCTGAACTTTTAAAAGAAAAGAAACTAAGGTTAAAAATCTTAGTTTAAAGCAAATATCAAGGTTTTCTTTTAATATAATTGTCTAGTTAATACATCTTTATTGAAAATATAATATGAACATGGAGTGAAACTTTTACTTAGTGCAGAAAAAGATAATAGACTTTCTTCTGCTAAATTAGTATTTCATTTCCAATAGTCATTTCTTGTAACATCACAGATAATAAAGGAATAAAGATAACCATTTGTAATTACATGGCATACATGTGGAAATAACAGGAACTAAGTTTCCAAAGATAAATCTAAAACGTTTTTGTTGCAGTGAAGCCACAAAATTCATGACAGGTTACAAAAAAAATAAGTGATCGTAAAAAATGCTTATAAGAAATATACAGTTGATAAAGACTTTTGACTTCTATTATTTGACCTCAAAATAAGCCTTTGGTATACTGGTTTTAGCACCATCCTGAGGAAGCTTAACTTTAGAAGGTTTATGGGACTTAAAAAGAATTATTCAGCACATAGATCTTATTCCTTTCAGTCCAGAGTTCCAGCTTTTCCTATAGTACTGTTGTATGTGTTTATGGACATTAGTATTCCCCTAGCCGCCAGTTTCTATGTGGAAAGACTTACACAATTCCTTGGATCTCAAAATGCAGTCCAGGGACCATTGAAGATTTCTGTGATCCTTTCATAGGATACACGAGACCAAAATCCTTTTCAAAATATTAAGTTATTTGCTTTTTTTCCTCACTCCTATCCTCTTACAAATATATGACAGAGATTTCTAGAGATTATCTGGCACGTGATATTGCAACAGATTGAATGTAGGAGCAGATATAACAATCTAGATATCTTTTATCACATAAGATATTAAAGAGATTTGCAGAAATATAAAACAATGCCACTCCTAACACTATTTTTTGTTTTGTAAAATATAGATTTTTTTCATAAAAACATGTTCTTTAACATATTATTTGTTATTTTATATAATCAATAATTATTTAAAATATTTATCAGTCTTAAATTCCCAATATAGTATCACATCACTAGATTAACCTGCTTAACTTAAATCTCTCTGGGGTACTTGGTAATTTAAAGAGTCTAAAGGAGTCCTGAGGTGAAATATTTGAGAGCTACTTCACTATAGCAATAATTCTAGAAATAGCTCCTACCCCTTATTCACGTTTCTTCATGAAAGATGAGCGGGCTATTGGACTAGTAGGTTGCGTCCATTGTATCATATTTTGACTGCTATCGGTCACTGTTTGTGCGTGATTAAGAAACTGGTTAAATTTAAGAAGAGGGTGGAGGGAGGTTTTCTACTGCTCTCTCATGAAATACATGTGATTAAGAAACCAGAAAGATCTGAATTTATTTCTTCCTGGACTATGCATACAGATAGAATTATACTTCTCAGGGCATAATTTTTCTTATCTATAAAATAAAAAATGTTGAAGTGAATGAAAGTCTTTCTGGTTACATTTTCACCATTTTTTTATTTTAAATCAACTCATTTATATGATGATTATACTGTGAAAAAATATGTTTTCTGTCCTCCTTTATCTTAAGTTCATTTCTCATGGGTATACTTAGAAAAACACGCCCCTGCTCCTAGCAATTATATCTCTAAATTCTAAAACATCAAGATGCTTCTGCCTGAAAGACAGTTTGCCAACTATTAATGTAATTTAACAGTAATGTTTTTAAATAATCTGGTGATTTACTTGCAGAAAATTATTTGCTTAATGAAGGAGAAAATAACCGTGATGTTCTTTATCTTTGATCAAAATTTGAGACTTGAAGAAAATCACTAGTGAATACAGTTGGCATAAGAATCACATAATTCAACTTTGATATACTGTGCAAAAACTTGCTGAAAGTTATAGAAAAATAATCTTAGAATATTAACTATTTCCCTGAGTTTCCCTAAGGTTCTGTAAAGTATTTATCCTGAGAAATTTCAAAGGAAAATTCCTAAACTTTCACATAGGTGGGAATATGTGTAAATCAATTTAGACAAAGGTAAAAATACAAATTTAGACAAATTTAGACAAAGGTAAAAATAAGCCTGGGGATTAATTTTCACGATGGATTCATTCTATGAATAATTTTTTGTTTAGGATTAGTATAAGTTATTCTGAAATTAATCTCAGGTAAATATTTTTAAACTAGGGAAATGTTAGCTATTTATTGAAAAGAAACATATATTAGTGTTCAAAATACTAGGCTAACATTTAACATTTCAAAGGTTAATATGATCATGGTTTTTCCAAGTTGACTTTTCTTGACTACTATGAAAGTATTGGGTAATATGATAGGTAAATACAAATCCAAAATGTGTGAAGATAGTACTTTCTTAAAGAAATCAAAATTAGAAGGCAACTTCTGAGTTATTTTAAAACATCAATAAATATTATTAACTTTTGGTGAAAATACCTATGAATAACATTCTAAAAGAATACAAGAAAGTAAATAATTTTTCACAGAGGGTCAAGAAAGGAGGAGAGAAAAGGTTCTATTTAAGACAGCCCTTTTAGAATATGAATTCTCTCACCAGAGAATAAACTGAATAGATAGTTTAGTCTTCAGTAAAGACTAAACAGCTTCAACAAAGACATGAGACATTAAAATCCCCTTAACCTGTCATATTAGATTTAAATTTGTCCAAATATAAGCAGCATTAAGGCAAGATAAATAGGCTACCATGGTGTCTGGCCATATCTTGATTTCTGTATTTTATTGCATCTTGACCTATTTTCAACTGGCCGAGGGCTCTCTCTGGTGGCTGAAGACTGCCCTGGAAGTAAAATCCTGGAGAATACATATCTACTGGGAGCTACCAGTACTGACTGAACTCCAGCTCCCCCACATTTGACTGGATAACTCAAAAGCACATACCCAACTCTGATTCTTTGAGTACCCCCACATGGTAGGCTTTAGATGTTTTGTGATAATTAACTTGCTAACGATCTCTTTACTGGCTGCCCTCTCTTCCCTGTCTCACTTTCCTTCTTCCATGTTGCTTTTGCTTAGGATTATTTCTAATAATCTAAACTAAACACATTCAATCATCTATCAGAGACAGTGTTACTGGTGGAACATAAACTAAGACACATGGATTTAATTGATATATATATATAATCTAAGAAGTACTGCCTCCTTTCATACCCTGCTGAATGATTCTGTACCAGCATCTTTCTCCTCTTTAAAGCTTACAAGGCAAGGCACATACGACAAGTAATAGAAGCATGTAATTTAATGTAATGAAGCTGAACACTTTAATACATCTTACACATTATACTCTAAGAAATTTGATCTTCATTTCAATACCTCTTAGCTTAAAAGACCATTGAGCAGGCTGCTTGAGAGCAAAATATTGGGAGTCAGATCAACTTGAAGATCTATCCTATTTCTCCGTTTTTTTAACCATGTGAAATTTGGCGATTATTGACATCACTGCCTGGTTTTTTTTTTAAATACTTTATTTTACATTACAATAATCTATTGGCTTTGCCATACATCGACATGAATCCACCACAGGTGTACACGAGCTCCCAATCCCGAATCCCCGTCCCACCTCCCACCCCACAACGTCTCTCTGGATCAGCCCCGTGCACCAGCCCCAAGTATCCTGCATCCTGCATCCAACATAGACCGGCGCCTCATTTCTTACATGATAGTATACATGCTTCAATGCCATTCTCCCAAATCATCCCACCCTCTCCCTCTTCCTTAGAGGCCAAAAGTCCGTTCTATATGTCTGTGTCTCTTTTGTTGTCTCACATACAGGGTCATCATTACTATCTTTCTAAATTCCATATATATGTGTCAGTATGCTGTATTGGTGTTTTTCTTTCTGGCTTACTTCACTCTGTATAATAGGCTCCAGTTTCATCCATCTCATTAGAACTGATTCAAATGTATTCTTTTTAATGGCTGAGTAATACTCCATTGTGGATATGGACCACAGCTTGCTTATCCATTCATCTGCTGATGGGCATCTAGGTTGTTTCCATGTTCTGGCTATTATAAACAGTGCTGCAATGAACATTGGGGTACATGTGTCTCTTTCAATTCTGGTTTCCTCAGTGTGTATGCCCAGCAGTGGGATTGCTGGGTCATAAGGCAGTTCTATTTGCAATTTTTTAAGGAATCTCCACACTATTTTCCATAGTGGCTGTACTAGTTTGTATTCCCACCAACAGTGTAAGAGGGTTCCCTGTCTGTTTTTATAATAAGACAAATAAGGAAAAATATAAGAAAAATAGTAAGAGATAAGGAAAAATAAAAATAAGAAAATCATAAATATAAAATGAAATATTCAGACTATTAGCAGAGTTTCTACTACATAGAATAATACTCATTAATTATAATATCACATGATATTCTTTTGTTGATTTTATTGTTAGGCTAGGTCTAGAGGTACTCAGTACACAGCAATATGTAAACTGAAATTGTATATATTCATCTGCCAGATTATTTTATTTCATTGGCTATTTAGGACCAAATAATAATAATATCTACAATTTAGGGAGCTTTACAATGTATGTGCCAAACCGTGTATTAAATGATGTTCAAATATTTTCTTATTTTTGACTCAACTTTGTAAAAAAATTTTTAGTCTATTTTGCCAATGGTGAAATTAGGGTAACTGACTTTCCTTCCTTGTTTGCCTGGAACTGAAGGGTTTCTTGTGACGTGGGATTTTGAGGGCTAAAACAGAAAAATCTCAAGCAAATCAGGATGATTTGGTCATCCAAGAATTGATCTTTAGTGAGAATAATTAACTTGTTCAATATCATAGATCTTGTAGTGCAATTTTGAGCTTGAACTTGTCTGATTTAAGAAAATCATATATTTTGTTGCTTCTTTATAATAGCCTCATTCACATTATCTCTATTCTTCCAAGAAAAAAATTTCATGTTTCATTGGCATAACAGGAAGGAGCTCAAGAAATCTTATAGTTATATTCTCAATATGAACGTTATCCTTTCCTAGCAAGCATTTTTGAAATCTGCAAGACCATTTTTGTTGATGCATTTGTTGGAGGAGCATCACTGGGATTAGTGTGCTAGTCTCACAAACTGAAAACTTTTCTCCATTTTAACAGAATGTTTCAATGTCTTATTAGCCATCCATTGAATCCCATTGAAATATAAACTGCAATTTTAATAAATTTGAATAGAATACTATTGAGACATAAAATTTAAATAAAAGTTCATAAAATTATAATTAATACTTTACATATTTAAAATGATAACACCAATTAAAACTAAAAGTTATGAATATTACATCCTGAAATATTTATTTTTGGGAGGTTACCTATTTATTGCAGCCTTTCGGTAATGTCTGAAGAGGGCTTTACTTTCTACAGTTTTTTAGCTTGGCTTTTCTTTCTAACTAATCTAAGACTTTTACCAACTAAGACATATTTTCTTTTGGATTTTTTTTTGAGTTCTAGAATCTTGACAGAAATTAATATTCTGTACCATTCGCATGCTTGCCATCACAAACAGAATTATGTAGATGCTACCTTTATCAATAAGGTCATTTGGGACATGATATTTCTTGCTTTCTTCCTTTAAAAGTCCTTAACTTGTCTGTAACATTTTATTTCTACTTAAATTGAAACTATTTTTCCTCTTTTTCTTACCAAACACAGAAACAAACCAAAAGTCTGGTTCATTGTTAACTTATTGAAACAGCAGTTCTTATTTTAATATCAATCTTTTAAATTGGAATTGCTTCTCATAAAATGTGCATGTCTGCTAAATTACTTCAGTCATGTCCTCTTTGCGAGGCTATGGTCTGCAGCCCGTCCCTCTCCATGGGATTCTCCAGGCAAGTATACTGGAGTGGGTTGCCATTTCCTTCTCCAGAGGATCTTCCCAACCCAGGGATTGAACCCAGGTCTCAGGCAGATGCTTTAACCTCTGTGCCACCAGGGAAGCCAGAAGATGTAGCTGTATACAAATATGTGGTTGTGTAATTTTGTTTTCCAGCATGTTGATATCTGAGCATTTTAAAATTTCCATGTTTTAATTATAAATTATTTGTTTTATTCTCCATTATATTATATATAGTGGACATTAAGATTGTTAAAAAATTATATATATGAACACATTATGTTTTAACTTAATTTTAGAACAGTAAAGTCATGGCAAGTCACTGTGGTGTTCTTGCCTGGAGAATTCCCATGCACAGAGGAGCCTGGTGGGCCACAGTCCATGAGGTTGCAGAGTCAGACACGACTGAGCAACTAAGCAAACAAAGAGCTAGAATTTCATGGTATATTTGCTTTTTTTTTTTTTTCAAATGATACCATTGAGTTAGGTAGAGTGGAAAACACTGACATAATCATTCTATGTAGTTGCCTTCAGCAAAGGAAAGAGATTATTAACAAATAATAGCAGTAATAGTTCCTAAGAAGCAGAAGAACTTGATATACTTACCTTTCTTTCTCCAGTAATTGCTGAATTGGTCTCAGGAATTCTATTTAAATATGCAAATACATTCTTGACTATCTAAAACTTAAGATATATTTCAGTGGGGGATTTTCAAATTTTGAGACACAGCAAAACATGATCTCTGAATGTGCCATAGAGAAACACTTGAGCCAATTGGCAAGGACTGTATGAAAGGAAGTGTGGATAAGCTACAGCTATAAAGGTTTACAGAATCTTGTTAAAAGAAGGAGAAGGCAGGCGAACAAAGACCATAATCCTGGGAAATGAATCTCTGAGGAATAGTAGAAATAATGAGGTATATATGTGTGTGTAAAATAACACTGTGGAAGAGATTAAGAAATAGAAAAAGATTGAAGTTGGAAATCACATTTTAAAGAAACTTTTGTTTTGATTAATTGAGTGCTTACTGAAATAGCTTTGGTGATAGGGTAGGTTACAATTTGGAATACAAGGAAGCCCATTTTCCAATGAAACACTTCTGATACATTTATTTTTTTATTCCTCCAAAAGAGAAAAATTTACCCTCCCACTATAATTTAGCTTTGTTCCAGAAAATAGAAACAAGAATTGACTCAGAGATCTTTCCAGGTCTTTTCTTGTATGAACAGTAAATATTATCTAATGAGTACTTATTTTGTGTTAGACATGCTGGCCAGGGGTTTTACATATGATGCGCTGTATTCTTTTCAATGACCTCATGTGAAATATTATTTTACCTACTTTAAACATGACAAAATTGAGTATAAACCAGTAATTTGACCAACAAATATCAGATAATGTGTGGTGGAAGCAGAGTTCATATATTGACATAAACATTAGTTTTTGAGTATTCCTTTTTAAGCACAGACTCCTTTTTTTAAGTAGGCCATGTCTTAAAAAGTAATGAAAGATTTTACTTATGTTAAGCAAAATTCAGCTATTTATAAGTTAGGTCCCATGATTATGAAACTTAAGTACCTCCAAAAAATCTCAGCTCAGTGTTTCTTTACCCTCTCTTTCTTTTTCTCCTATTTTAGTGTCATACACCTTAATACATATCCTTCCACTTGATATTATATCAACAACGACCAATAATGTCCCAAACTTGCTTATAATTGGTGATGACCCTGTAAGCCATGTCCATTTTATTACTTAATAAATTAGTATATTAAGCAAATATTCAAAGATTGCATCATAACTTACAGCTTTCCTGTCCATCACCAACTCCCGGAGCTTGCTCAAATTCAGACTATCCTTGAACTATTCAATCGATGCTCTACTTGGCTAAAGAAAATAATTTTCGGATTTTTCCTTTACTAGTACAGCTGTCTCTCTGCTCTAAGAGAGAACACGTTTGTTGTTATCGTTGTTTGTTTAGTTGCTAAGTTGTGTCTGACAGTTTTGCGACCCCATGGACTGTAGACCATCATGCTCCTCTGTTCATAGGATTTCCCGGGCAAGAACACTGGAGTGGGTTGTCAGTTGCTTCTCCAGGGGATTTTCCCCACCCAGGGATTGAACCTGCATCTCCTGTATTGCAGATGGATTCTTTATCAATGAGCCACCAGGGAAGAGGGAACACATTATAATACAAATTGAGTTATGTTACTGCATTGCTTTAAAACTTTAATTTTTTTTAATTGCTTATGAGTGGTGTTAAAATTCCTCCCTAAAACATACAATGTTCATACTTACTGATCCATGTCCAGCTTATCATCACCACAGACTCTCCCTAACACATCTTGTGTTATAAATGCTGAACTATATATTTTTCCTAATTCCACCACATTTTTTCAACTATTCCTGCTTTATCTAATTTACCCCTTTCACTCTTTCACATGCACAAATGCTTCCAAACCCAGTTCAAATATTACCATTCTGTGGAATCTTTAGTCTTTCCCATTTTAATTGGTCAATGCCCTTTTTTGTATTTTCTCATGTCATTTTATATAGCTATGCCCTTGTTTCATTGATTCACATTTTTCTTGTTTGCACATATGCCTTTTCTTTTAGTGTGTGAGCACCCCCATTGATATTTTCAGACTATGACTTCATTGTCTAAACAATTCCTTAAATAAAACCAGAACTTTATTATATAGGCTGATACACTTTTATTTTGGATGTGGTGTCAATAGACATCCATATCCTATTAAACATGTATCTAGAAAGATTAATATTGAAACCAGTATATATTCTTTGGCTATTCTTTGGCAAAATTAAATCATCATTTCTAGAAATATCTGTGGCTCCTTAATATTACCTTTAAAACTCTGTTTATGGGAGAATCAAAGTATTTGAAATCTACGGGTGAAGAAGTCCACACATACTAGAGAGGTGAAGATGTGATAGGATAAAATACCACGTTTATTTAGACTTCTTTTACCTTTATGTCAGAAACTTGAATTCTCTCCAAACTTTTCAAATATATGGTCAGCTGGGGTGATTATTTTAAATGATATTAACAATACTACACTATTTGTACTACAGCTCTCAGAGTTGTTAGGTATGAAGGGGAGTGACATTAACACGTTAGAGATTTAAGAAACTAATAACTCAGTTGTGGAAGACTATAAAATGTCCTCATGTATTTCATAAAATGGGTTCTGTTTGTAGAGTAGTGTACAAATCCTTTGGTTTCTTTATTATCTGTAGATAATGAAGATAATGTGTAGTGTTAGAGACAGTTCTTGCTGAATTTGGAGGAGGTAGCAGAAAAGGAGGTGAAAAACAGTTGTCAGTCCAAAGTGGAAACTAGCTGCGTGATAAGTATGAAACAGAAGCTAGATAGAGATGGGGTAATCAAAAGTAAAGGAATAACGAACTAGTGCAAGATATGATTTTGAAATCTCAAGGGATGCAAACACATAGCATCTGAGGGTTTCAGAATTTATAAACAGTAAACATGTAGCATGATTTCTCAAAAAGGTATTGTCTACTCACTTGCCCTCACTTATCCGAAAAACAAAATTTTCTATTTTCCTGTTGGCCAGTAAACTTTTAAGTAATTTCCAAGCTACATTACCAGCTTCAACTTCTCTCATGTACCTTATGGATTCATAACATGGAATCATCCATTTCTCAAATACACCAAATACCAAAGTCCTCTTTGCCTTTATTTTCATGCTGTTTCCATAGTCAGGAAAATTTTCACCCCTCTTTTTACCAATAAAACACTTAACTCTCTTTCGAGATTAAGTTCAAAGTCACTGCTACCATAAACATTGACTGGGCTCCCCACCCAGAATTAACCTCTGGCTTCTCTGAACTCCTACAGAAAACAAAGTAGCAAGAAGCATCTTGCTACTATCTATCATCATATATTTTGATATATTCTTTTATCTCAGATACTTTTTGAAGGATGGTGCCTTGATTTATTCAACATAATTTCACAGCGGAGACGTTAGCTTCCTTGTCACTTTGGAAACTCAGTACTATCAAATTACTACCCACCAAGAATTTCATGATTTTAGGATAGATTTTGAAGGTAGAGCTTATGGGCTATTCTGATATTGAAAGCGGGTGCAGGAGAAGAAGAGGAATTAAGAATAAGTCTGAGATTGTTGGCTTGAACAACCTGAAGAATGGTGTTGATATTTCCTACAACTGGGGGTCTATTTGTTTGTTTTGCTTTGGTGGTGGGGTGACTTGAAGTTTGTTTGGGACACACTACATTTGAAATGCTTGCCAGACATCTGAAGAGTAATGGTGAATAGGTAATTGACCCTAAAATGTAGGAGTTCATGTGAGATGTCTAGGCTATAAATGTAAATTTATAAATTATAATTTTAGATATTATTTAATGTAATGAGGCTGAATGGTATCATCTAAGAAGAAAAGACATCTGAAGTTTGTGTCTCACATAACGGAGTAAATGGGATGAGAAAGATCTAGCAAAATGAAACAAAAAACTGAAAAGGATGGTAGAAGAATAAATAAGAGAGAAAGTGTCCTGGATTCACATCAGGGCAGTGTCAAATACTGCTATTGTGCTAAGCGAGATGCCAGTCAAACATTGACCAAGGATATAACAACACGATAGCCTATTTTCAACTGTGACAAGGTCTTTTTAAAAAGATTAATAAAGCTGATTGGCTTATTTGAGTGGAAGAAAAAGAGGAGTGAAAAACTGGTGACACCAAATATAGGCAATTATTTGCTATAAAGCAATCAAGGATGATAACAGCAGGAGCAATGAATAACCAAATGACAGAGATCAAATTGCATTTTAACTTTGTTTAATAGGTTCTTGTATCATCAGAGAGCACTGGATGGAGATTCAGAGGCAAACAAAACTTGCATTTATCTTGGATACACTGGATGCTCTCAAGGATATTATGTCAAGGGAAAATAATTGTCATATTTGTATTCCTCTGTTGCCTCTCACGGTGACTTAATAAAGTGAGACCTTCATAAATGCATATTGACTCTTTGTGTAGATGATGAATGGATGCACAAATGAATAAAAAGTGAGTATCATGCACATGGTTATATGATGGTAAATTTCCCAGCTGCCACATAAGACTTTGGAGTGTTCCTAAGAACGTGACAAGTAATATATCTCAAATACATGAAATATTGAACTTTAGGAAAGAAAAGAAAATAATCATTCTTTAAAAAGTTAAAAAATCTTATACATTGTAAAGATTTCATTGTTGGAGGGATTCCCAGACTCTTGAAAAACCATAAATTTAAGGAAATTATCAGAACCTTCCATCTTGGCACTGTTATTTTATCCTTTACCATACCCTGTAGTTCTTTAGCTTCTGAAAAATTGTCTCTTTGGTGTCTCACTAACCACAAGAGTTATGTGCTCCTCTTTTTCTATGTCTCTTTCATATAAGAATATGCTTGTTTTTTGGTATTTAGGAGGAGAGTAAGTCAAGTTATTGTTATGATCCACTACAAATACTTGGAAAGCATTGCCTGGCATCAGAAACCTGCTATGGAAATTTTGCCACCACTCTACATGGATGTCCTTCTCAGACTGTGCAGATCTTTGACATTTCATACTGGGTACTGGCTTCTCCTATTCCCTACCCTCAACATGGACACATAGCTTCATAACATACATGGCTTTACCTAATAGCTCTTTTTCTGAATTATTCAAGAAAGAAGGAAAAATGGCAAGAAGAAAAGAGGTCAGGAAGGGAGAAAAGCAAGAAGCAACTCAAGAGGGAACACACAAATGAAAGACTAAAGCTACTCCAGTGTTGTTATGCTTACTGCTTCTATAGCATATATTTTTTCAATCCTTTTACTTTCAATAGATATGTATTTTTAGACATAAAATTTGCTTCTCTAAGAAAGCATCCAAGCTCTGCCTTTCCATCCAAGCTCTGCCTTTCGCATTTTTCAATAAAGTGTAATATTATGTTGTACCATATATATCTTTAGCTTTTGTTGTAATTTGGCATTACATTGAATTACTTCATGCAAAACATCATAACTTTGCAAGAGTACCATTCCATTTTTTTTTGTTTTGTTACAGTGTACTTAATATATCCCCCAAATGCATATATTTAATGTATACATTTCATTGAACTGGACATATGCATTTACTCATGGTACTATGATTACAATCAAGGAAATAAACATATCCATAGCCTCCAAAATATCTGCATCCTTTTTTTCTTTTGGTGTGGGCATAACCTTTAACATAAACTCTACCATGTTAGCAAGTTTCCTAACTACACAACACGGTAGAGTTAATTGTAGGTCTTATACAGGAGATCTCTAAAACTTATTCACAATGTATAATAATAATTTTATACCAATTGAACAATTTCCCTCCCTCTACCTCCTAGTAACCACCATTCTACTCTCTGCTTTTATGAGTTGACCAATCTAGGCATCTCATATAAGTGGATCTTCCCTCTGAGACCGACTTATCTTATTTATCTTACTTAGCCTAATGTCATTCAGATCCATCTATGATGTTGCAAATTAAAAAATGTCCTTCTTTTAAAGGCTGAATACTATCCAACTATATGTACATACCATATTTTCTTTATCCACCCATCTATCAATGGACATTTGGTTTGATTCCACTTATAACCAACCTGTGTGACATTCTGTCCTCTATGTTATATTTAAATTCATAAGAATATGTACATTAGTATGTTATCAGGTTTGCTTTAGACAAAATGCTGAACAAAATTAAGAAAATAATATATATGTATATTTTACATTTACTCATCTATTTTTCATTGATATTCTTCCTTCTTGTGTTTCTGTGTTACCTCTCTCAGTTTCCTGTACCCCCAAATTTTCTTCTCACTCTTTAAGCTTATCAGGCAGAAATTTCTGCTTAAATTCCTGCAATGAATGGACTAGAGATTGCCCTCATTGAAAGGGCATATGAACATATCTGTCTCCTACTATTTTCTTCTTTCAAGAGTCAAAATACTGCTTAGTTTCTGTCCTCTTTTGGTTTACTCTTCAATGACAGTTACTATTGTCTATTTGATCCAGAGTTCAGAATTTTTATCTGCAACAGGGGTTGTGGAAGAGTAGTTACTTTGCTTGGAGTAACTTTACTTATTATTGGAGCAAGACTTTTGTTTGATTAAACTTTAAATACATAGTATATGCATTCATTTGTATGTATATTTCCCAATAATAACATTAAAATGTCTAACAATGTTTAATTCATCATACTGGTTCACCAAACAAGAAGCATGACTATATTTCAAAAGATAAAAAGAATCTGAAAATGTTATCTATTTGCAATAATAAAATGAGAATTAGGAATAGCAAGAAAACTCAACATGATAAATTAGTTACAAAAAATTACATTAATATCATACTTAGAAAAGAAAGCTTAGTTATATTCTCTTTAATTGGGGGGAAGCAATAAGAAATGGCATTTTCACTGTTACTATGTAACAGGATTGTGGGTGCTATGGTCAAAACAATACAATGAAAAAAAGGCCAAAGATTGGAAAGGAAATAATAAAACTTTTAAATTAGAGATGAGGTAATTTAGCCTGGTAGGCTGCCATTTATGGGGTCACACAGAGTCGGACATGACTGAAGTGACTTAGCAGCAGCAATTAATAGTATATAATACTAAATAAAATCAATGCATAATTCACTTAAACTAGTTAAAATAAAAGTATGTTTAGGAAATTTTTCTAGAAATATCAACTTGTAAAACATAATGAATTTCTTTGCACCATCAATGCACATCTAGAAAATAAAATATAAAATAAAATACCATTTACCAAGGCAGTAAAATATCAACTTTCCCCACATCTTATTTGGAAATAATATAAAAGAATACAGGAAAAAAACAGGTAATAAAAAATTTTCATAGATGGGGCAACAGAATTTTAAGATAATTTTGGTGAAATTCAATCCAAATTCTTTCAAGATATTTTTTGAAGTTAAATAAACATGATCTAAGTTGTTTTGTGTAAATGGATGCCTGCTAATAACTAATTTTAGTTTTAAGAAGCAGGAGCTAAAGGGGAAGAATTATCCTATCAGATTCTAATGTATAACAGTTTTTTTCAAAAAGCACTAAAATAGATTTGCAGGAAATGAAAAGCAGATCAATAAAACAGAGTACAGAGGTTAACACATTTTATCATCAATAATAAATGTGGCACAATAATTCAATGAGAAAAATGTTCAATGTATGGTACAGTTAATATTGGCTTATTCCCATTCAGTTCAGTTCAGTTCAGTAGCTCAGTCATGTTCAACTCTTTGCGACCCCATGAATTGCAGCACGCCAGGCCTCCCTGTCCATCACCAACTCCCCGAGTTCACCCAAACTCATGTCCATCGAGTTGGTGATACCATCCGTTCATCCTCTGTTACCCCCTTCTCCTCCTGCCCTCAATCCCTCCCAGCATCAGAGTCTTTTCCAATGAGTCAACTCCTCGCATGAGGTGGCCAAAGTATACCCTATACTTCTGTGTAAACAACTCATTAATAAAAAAAGTTATAGTTCTAGTTTGTATTGATGGGACTTGGGACACAATATAGCAAAATATGGCATCCTGGAATACTGAATATTATAAGCTGAAAGAGTTTAAGAAAACAGTAAATGTGGGAACGTCACTCTGACCTTCCCCTAGTCCTTCTCCCCTGAAACAGATCGTAAAGCCCTCAAGTGAAAGGTGGCCTCCCTATTCCTGGAGGAAAGGAACATCCTAATCTCTGAAGACAAAATGACACCTAGAAGAATCTAAACAAATAGGCCTTGCCAACTTCTTCCCAGTTAACTACATTTAACTTATACTCTTAAACCTATCCTATTCTTCCAAGACTGTCCACTCTATCAAGGCAAGCATAAATGCACTCAGGTCTACCTGTTTCTTTAGGTCTCTGCTTCATTATGACATCTCCTGTAACATGTAAAATTCATGTTATATAAAATTTGTCTGCTTTCCTTCCATTATTGTCTCTGTCAGTTTAGTTTTCAGACTCAGAGAGGGATCCGAGGAGGTTTGAGGAAAAATTTTCCTCCCTTATAGCATGATATAATAGATTATATGAAGTGTCTAAATTAAGTAGGTAAAATTCAGTTCAGTTCAGTTCAGTCGCTCAATTGTGTCTGACACTTTGCGACCCCATGAATTGTAGCACGCCAGGCCTCCCTGTCCAACACCAACTCCTGGAGTTCACTCAGACTCATGTCCATTGAGTCAGTGATGCCATCCAGCCATCTCATCCTCTGTCGTCCCCTTCTCCTCTTGCCCCCAATCCCTCCCAGCATCAGAGTCTTTTCCAAAGAGTCAGCTCTTCGCATGAGGTGACCAAAGTACTGGAGTTTCAGCTTTAGCATCATTCCTTCCAAGGAAATCCCAGGGTTGATCTCCTTCAGAATGGATGGTTGGATCTCACCAGGCTAATATTATAAAAAAATGTGTAGGAGGGGAATATATCTGCAATCTAGCATTTGAAAAAGGAAACCTAATGAAGATATGAAAAGCACATAATAGACAGTGAAACATGAATTTATTTATCTCAAAGTCAAGAATTTCTATTGAATGATGACAAAAAATATCAGTAAGTGACAAATGATAAACTTGGGGGAAAAAAACTGGCAGTAAATAAAACCATTAAGTAATACTGTGTTTTATCAACCGTAAGATGCCTTTGGTTCTCAGAAATATTATTTGTGTGTATGTTGTTAAGAAGAAATATTACAAAATAAATTATGGTACAACAATTTATCATTATTTAGAACTTTAAATTCACAAATATTGAAGTCACTCATTTAAACATCTTTGGATATGTCATATAAAGTTATGTCTGTGTAAACAACTATGGTGAACTTCATACATATTAGATAGCACTCAATTTCAGAAATGTTTTAAATAAAAGGTGCATCTTGTATTGCATGTATGATAATATCTAGAATAAACAAAAATTCCTATAAGTCAAAAACAATTGTAGAATACGAAAAAGATTTGGACAACAATACACAGAAAAGAAAGCCTAATTAGCTATTAAAATACAAGGCGTTATGTCAACATTTTAGTTCCAAGTAACTGCAAATTTAAAAGTTGGACATTTTTTTAAAGCCATTAGATAGGCAACAATTAGAAAGTCATATAGTACAATAATCCTAATATATATTTTACCTAAATATTCATATATACTATAATGTGTATTCCACTCCTAGGTATATATATGAATTCACATAAGCCATGATGTTTGATGGGAACATACTTTGCAATTTACACTGAGAAAGAACTGAAAGCAACCCGTGTGTACATCATTAATTGTTGTTGTTGTTGAGTTGCTAAGTCATGTCCAACTCTGCAGCCCCGTGGACTGCAGTTTGCCAGCCTCCTCTGTCCATGGGATTTCTCAGGCAAGAATATTGGAGTGGGCTGCCATTTATTCCTCTAGGAGTTCTTCGCAACCCAGGTATTGAACCCCTATCTCCTACATTGCAGGTGGATTCTTTACTGCTGAGCCACCAATGAGGCTCACATTATTTGGGGAGTGGGCAAATGAAGCATGTTAGTGACACTCTGTAGCATGTTCTTCAGCTAACAGGAAGAACTAGTTGGTGTACAGCAACAGGGATAGAATTTAATAAACACATGTATAAAATGAGAGTGAATCAGTTTATAGCAAGTAACACCTTTATCTAAATCAAAAAATATGTACCTATTAAAGAAAATACATGTCTTACAAAGATACAGGCACATTGAAGGCCATATTACAAAAACATTAGCAGGGTATAGATGAAATGACAAATAAAAATAAAAGTAAATAAATAAAATCCCGCAAACCTCCAGCTTTATATTGACAGAGGATGGAAGTGTCACATAAAATCAGAGGTTAGATTAGCTCAGTTTGTACCTTTACCATTCATAACTTCACAGCTCTATCCTCCTCATGATTTTCAAGTTTCCTATTACCTCTACAACTACATTTTTTTTTTTCCCTTGAAGAAAACTGTGAAGACATAAGCAGGATAGGATTCAATGATTTGGATACATTAATATCTGTTATGTGTGCATCTTGAATAACCAAAATCTTCTAACTGGTTAAATATTCATTTTGTTACACTCTGTATAAGTATTACAATGAGAAATATATATATACATATATGCGCGTGTGTGTGATCTGCTGTCTCACAGTCAATTAAACAATTGAAACCTGCTTGTAATTATCATTATTCTCAGATTTTATACTCTTTTCTAGGAAATGGTATGGTTTATTCCCTAAATCGATTAACAAGGAATATGGGATTACAGGCATGAAATTTCTTTGAACTTTTAGGATGTAAAGTGTTCCACTAAACTAAGACATTATATTTAGTGTTAGGTAGCTTGATTGTGTCAAAAGAATTAATTTGTAATAGTTGAATAAATCATTTTGGTGAAATTTAATTTTAGAAAACTTGCTTCAGATTCCTTTACTTTTTAAGGAGACAGTGCACACTGGGTCAGACAAGATGAAAAGAGTACACTAAATTTATAGTAATACTACATCTATTTGTTTTATAAATGCACAGTGTAGATAATTTGCAAGCTAGATGAGCATAGACAGTAAAATTTTAAATCTTCCTAAACATTTCTCTATGTTCCCAAGTTTACTGTCTCTGAGGGTATTAGTGCTACTAGAATTTTGTTTTCTTTTAAAAATATTTTATGAATATACTCACATATTCATTGTGAACATATTGTATACATATGTATTTGAGTATAGCTACATATAACTTTTAAAACATATAAATGATTACTTGACATTTTGATAAAAATAATTCTATTAAATGAGATGAAATGAAACATTTTAAATGACTGTAGAAACACTTTTCCAGCTACAGAAAACAGATATAAGAGACCACCGGGTGTTGGTTACCTGGTTTTAGTGTCTGGTGGCAAAGTCAGTCATTACATTCTGAATATTCCAAACTACTTCTTGATTTCTGGTCATACAAATAGATGTTCATTAATAGACCTGTTAAACTTTCACACTATGTGTTATAAAAGTGAAAGTTTTAGTCACTTAGTCATGTTCAACCCATATCCCATCTAGGCTTCTTTGTCCATCGAATTCTCTAGGCAAGAATACTGGAGAGGGTAGCCATTCCCTTCTCCAGGGGATCTTCCTGATCTGGTAATCAAATCTGAGTCTCCCGCACTGCAGGCAGATTCCTTACCATCTGAGCCACCAGGGAAGGCCAAGGGGGTTATTTGAAAATTTTATGTGCTGGTTGCTACAAACAACCCTGAAACTTTAGCAATGTATTTTGGGACCAAGTTCCTTTTAAGTCTTAAGAAGCACAGATTTAACTCTCATGAATTGCAAAGAACTTTCATGAATATGAAAGTGTCTTGCTATTGAGACTTAACAGAAAGCTGAAATTAAATATTTCTAACCTATGACTAGAAATTTCTTTCCAAATTAATTCTTATATTCTTTGTATACTGCAAAAGGGTAAAGAGTAGAAATTTTTTACTTATAATAATATTTGGCTATAAACATTGATATCTGCAACTAATACTATGTTGTCTTTCTCTAAATATGCTGTCGTTCTCTAAATATGTTGTCTTTCTAAATAAATTTGCATATATTATGAAAACAGGCTATTTAGTGTGATGACAGTATCAGAGTTTCCAGAAGATACAAAATTCATCAAAGCAATAATTACTATCTTTCTGAAGATATAACAACTCTTTATTGAATGTACAAGATATTTCTTGAGGTTTTTAAATACTTGTCTCATTTGACATTAGTCATATGCCATTTCTCTACCAAACTTGACATTCTTTTTTAGTTGCTTATAGTGATACCAAAAATATTTAACTATCTCCTATGGTCTTAGAAAATATATATATTAAAAAACTAAGTCTAGGAAATTGACTATAAATTTATACTCCAAGAAAATAATATTCTTTAGAAGACTGAAGCTGTGAAGCTTTTAGTAGCTAAACCCATAACATGTAAATTAACCAATTAGTTTTAATATGAAAGACTCTGTCTTTCCCTAGAAAAATTAAATATAGTCAATATCAAAAATGTGTTTCACCTCGAGGCCATTTGATTATATAGTGGAGAATGTTTCTTTTGACATTTAAGCTTCCAGGAAAATGAAAACTGTGGAGAAATAAGTAATTCCCACCCAGCTCTTGCAAGCTCACTGCATGATTTGCTAAGTGTGTGCATCCAGAGAAGAGTCACAAGTATGGAGCAACTCATGAAATCGCAATCATATGCAAGCTTATACAAAAGCCCTTGAAGCAGTCATAGAGAATCTGCCATATGCTGATAACTGCATTCAGAAAACTCACTCATCATAAGAAAGGATGATGAATAGTTATGCTGAGTCAGTGGTCACAGGTTAGCAATAAACTTGAGGAAAATTGAGGTCATTTGTTAGACTTGTACAGTACAAAACTCTGCCTTAGACTCAAAAAATTTCATTGATAAAGTAGAATTGAATTGAAAAAAGCTGTTACAGAATACCGTTCCTGAGGCTCCATTCTGCCAAATGGTATACCGGGAATACGAGATGATAAAGGGCAAATCCAGCATTTTATTGCAAAGAGGTAGATACTGTGTTAATAATAGGATCTCAAATTTCTGAATGAACAAAATAGCTACAATAACAAATTTTACCGTATTGACTGGATTGCAGTCAGAGACATAAAAACATGAATTTGAATTTCAAAATTGTTTTATTGATACTTTGATGCTTTACAAAACGTTAATCTGGTTAAATTCAACAGCTGTGTATTGAACATCTATACACAAAATTGTAAAGTAAAAGATATTGTAAAGGATATGATTTTTGCTTTACACAAAATTGTGTAAAAGGATACTGTAAAGGATATGATTTCTGCATTAGACAAAATTGTAAAGTAAAGAAATTGTAAAGTAAAGGATATGATTTGTGCTTCCAAGAAGGGAATATACTTACTAAATCCCATTGCTTTCTCTTGGGACATGATCCAACATGCTATTGATATTTAAATCGATATTCCTCATTCTCACTTTAATACAAAATATTCTAACTCATGAGTCCATTGGTATTTATCCTTATTACATGCTCAGTTCCTAAACAGTACTTTATAAAATAGGCACTTTGAAAGTATTATGTATCTGCGTAATACATGTGTTCCAATCAACCATGGAGCTATGTTTCTGATAAAGGGAATATTGCCTACACATGGATTCTCTTCCTCTTCCTCTGAACTTTTTCTGTTTTTTTTTTTT